>NW_004624842.1:4632504-4653148 GCF_000247695.1 Heterocephalus glaber | reverse complement strand
AAATGTACCAATAAAAGAACTTAAAAAAATGACTGTGATGTTGTTTTTTACAAACAAAGCCACTACACAAATATAAGTAATTTTTTTTTTTTAGACAGGGTCTTGCTATGTAGTCCAGACTGGCTTTGAACTTGTAGCAATTCTCCTACCTCAAGCTCCTGAGTGCTGGAACAATAATTCTTTCAAATGTTGTCTATTTTACTTATATTCATCTTTTTCAACCTCCCAGTGATCATCTCAAGAGAAGATAATCTCAGTTCCTTTATGGGATGACTTTTGGAAGATCAGACTCCTTTCTATGGGGCTAATGGAGTTTAGGCCACAAATGTTCTTCATTTTATTAGGTTATATGGAGCAGCACAATTAACAGAACAAAGTATGGGTTTTGAAGTCAGACCATGCCTGGCTTTCTCTTTGTCTTCAGGATCAAACAGCTATACTTTAGAAGGTAGTTGCAAGGACTTCTATTTATTTTTTTTGATTGGCCTTGAACTCATGATTCTCCTGCCTCAGCTTCTCCTGCCTCAACTTCAAAGTGCTGGGATTACAGGCATGCGCCACCACACCTAGCTCTCAAATGCTATTATTAATGACAACAAGAACAATGGCTCCTATATATTGAACATTTACTACTTACTATGTTGAGTGCTGAAGATGTTATCTCATTCAGTTTTCAGAACCACCATAAAGGGTATAAACTCAGCCACCAAATTTTATTAAGTACAAACAGACTGATGTAAGAGTGCAGTAAAAGGATAAGGTAAGGAGAAGTTTAATGACTGAGAAAGCTGATACTCTTCAAAGAGGCTTATGCCATGGTCAAGGTTAAGTCTGCAGAAATGATCATCTTACCTTTGTCCAGAGACTATGGCAGCATTTACCTCTAGTTCTGTAAAAAAAAAAAATACAAAGGACAGACATGAGATGTAGAAGCTGCTGGTACATATGTTCACTGAAAGAAGCTAGGTGTCTTATAAGAATTCTACATGCTTTGCTTAGGCTAACGGGTCTCTGCCCAGGAGGATTCTCACTCTACATGGTATGGAGACAAAGGTGGCACTGAACCAATTTGGTTTGTCAGGGGAACATTAGACACTTGGTTTATTTTTATTTCTACTTCACACTGTGAAATAATCCTGTTTGGATCAATGGAGCTAAATTCACACTGCTTGGATTGTATTTCACCCAGCTACAACTAGGTTAGTAAAATAAGCCTCTTCTTTCATGCACAAGACTGTTTTCCTTCTTAAAATATCTCCACTCTTTTGCACTTTTCTTTTTAGAGATAGCAGTCTTCAAATATGTGTTTATCATGTTAAGGATGCATTCTCCTTCAAACAACTTCCTCACTGAGTTTTAGAAGCCAGCATATCTAGCTTTGAGATACTGCCCACAGACTCCATTATGTTCCTCTCCTCCTCAACCTTTCAGCGATGCTCTCCAAGAAAAGACAATCTTGATGATTTGTCTAGCAAAATTTTGCATCAATGAGCACCCTCTGGGTTTACCAGAAACTTCACATGACCAGCAGAAAAATATCTGCTTCCTTCATTATACATATTTAGGTAGGTCCAGTTTCTACCAAGGCCCTCCTTGATATATCAGACAGTAGGGATCTTTCCTGCACCTGGCCTCCCATAGCCCTGAACCTCTCCCCCTTTTAGGGAATTTAATGACCTATCTAAGCTGCCCTAGTGAGTACATGCTAACTTCCTTGAAGACAGTGAAGCTACAGTGTCTGGCTTAAAAAATTTTTTTTTGTTGAGACAGGATCTCACTGTATATTCTAGGTTGGCCTTGAACTCACTAAGTAGTCCAGGCTGTGCTCGAACTTGTGGTGATTCTCCTGCTTCAGCTTCCCAAGTGGTAGGATTACAGGCATGCACCTGTCTCTGCCTGGCTGGCTTAAAAAAATTTTTTTTTTGGTACCAGGGATTGAACTCAGGTCCTTGCGCTTGTGAGGCAGGCAGCAGAATCACTGAGCTAAATCCCCAGCCCCTGACTTAAAATTTTGATCTCATTGTTTATTAGTCATGAGATCTTGGGAAAATTACTTTTTTTGTTTGTTTGTTTCTTGAGTCAGGGTCTCAATATGTGGTTCAGGCTGCCTTGAACTCACTATGTAGCTAGGTACTTGACCTCTCAGGGTTCAATGCTTCATCTGAAAAAACACATAATTACTCACTTCAAAGTTAAGATGATTAAATGAGATAATGCATATTAAAAAACCTTAGTGTAGTTTGTAGCACTTAGTAATTATTCAATATTAGTTAGCTATTATTAGTACTATGATGATCATGTTCATGGAGCTCTGCGTGTGAGAAGGCCAGACTATTCTGCCTTTAACGTTAAAGATGCTGGCAGAAGGAAATCTGTGCATCTCACCTGCTGCTGCTTAGCTCCCTATATCTAACCCACAAGAAACAGATACCAGCTCCCTAACTCTCTGTTCTTTTGCTGGCTCAGCTGGAGTGTAAATATTCAGGTAATGTGTGCTTAATAATAAAAATGGCTTGTGTAAATACTGAATAGTTTCTCTGGTGTGAGAAACTGAAAGTGTAAAGAAGGACTAAATGTATAATAGGTCATGTGAAATAGGAAGAAAAGGGGCAAAGGGGAAGGAAGTGGGAGGGCTAGGGGAAAGGATAGAAGGGAATGGGATTAATATGAGAAAATGGAAAAATAGGAACAAAATCTTTGTAAATAGGAGGAATGGAGGGGTTGAAGGGAGGGCTGGGCAAGGGTGAAAAATAAGAACCAAGAGAGACTATGTAAAGGTGCAAATTTCCAATGATGAATGTCATTATATTGTATACCTAAAATGTACCAATTATTAGAATGAATAATCGATAATGTAAAACAGGAAGAAAAGGTCCAAAAGGGTAGGGGTAGTGGGAGGGGCAGGGGAAAGGAAAGAAGGGAAAGGAAAAAATGATGAGAAATGGAAAAAAGGAAATAAAGTCTTTGTAAATAGGGAAGGGTGGAGGGGGTGAAGGGAGGGCTAGGAATGGGGTAAAAATAAGAACCAAGATGCATTATATAAAGGTACAATTCCCAATGAGAAATGTAATTGTGTTGTATACCTACAATGTACCAATAAAAGAATTTAATACAAAAAAAATAAAAAATAAAAAAATAAAAATGGCTGAAATCAAAAGAGGTGTTAACCTTGATTTGTCTGTTTTGAAACAAGATGAAATTCAAGGCTTTTGAGATTTTTAACACTAATACTGCTAATTCATATAAGGGGATAGCTCTGAGGATATTTTACAGAGATTCATTCAAGCCAAGGTTTAAAAAGAAATAGAATTCTCCAGGCAGTTATTCTGAAAAAAAGGAAAATGATAATGGTAGAGCCCATTTGTCCAGAGTAGAGTTGGAGCAAGAAATGGAATTCCCTTCCCCTTTCTCATTGTTCCTTTTATTTAAAAAAAATGAGTTACTATCTGACCCCTTTCCTACCCTTCCCAGATGTCCAGCTATCATGTTGGCAGCTGGTAGCAAAGAAACAATCTAGGTGGCTAAAATAGTTTTTGTTCATACATTCTTTTCAGCAGGCTGATTCCTTCCAGAGTGTGGAGTAGAAAGTCCTATATGTGTTATAGAGTGTAGTTCCCTGAAAGTAGGTTTTAGTATATGTGCTGCTGAAGTGAGCACTGAAAGTAGGCTTTATAAGCCTCTCTCTTTTTTTTCTTTTTTGGTACCGGGGATCGAACTCAGGTCCTTGTACTTGCAAGGCAGGCGGGGAACCACTGAGCTAAATCCCCGGCTCAAGTAGGTTTTAAAATAATCATAAGTTATACCTTATTTTTACTAGCTTAAACTCACAGTATTAAACATGGTTACATTGCTTTTTTCTTACTAATTTTGCCAAGTGTGTACATTCAATGATATTATACCCTCTTTGGGAGAACCAGTCATGTGTATGTATATATACGTGTATGTGTATGTATACATATATATACATCTATATCCCTCGATGACCCACAGGGATAAAGAGCTAGGCAAGAATAAACTGTAACATATTTATGATATTCATCTGCGTCAGCAGTCTAATCTACGAAGGCAGAACAAATGCTGTTATTGCCATCAAGATCTTCTTGTGTTCAGAGCTGACCCAGCATCCCACAGCAGTGACCTGTCAGATTACCACAAACTCCTCCATCCAGAAACACTATTCCTACTGCTGTTTACAGTATCTTGGTCATGGGGAGAAACTTAATGCCATTCAGAAATGACTGAAATGACTTCTTCTCCCACAAGAATGGATATCTTACTGTAGCAGAGGTTTTTTGAATGAGCCTCCACTCCTGTCATGATAATGTAATCATCATCTTGATGCATTAACACTTATCACCCCAGTAAGTCACTGTATGTCAGTTAGTCAGCTGCCAGGGTCACGGAATAGAGCAAACTCTGTAGTGGAAATAACCTACAGCTGGGTGGCAGACAGTCAGAGATGCCCTTCGTGAGTCCCCTGGCTGACACTACATATGCATAAGAGATCAAGCAGGTTGACAAAAAATAACCTCAAAGACCACTGCACAAGCTCTGCCACTCAACCTAAATCTTAAGACAGTTTCAGCCACTTATTGGCATGAGAACATGTGATGTTGAAGACAGCAGTAGTTCCTTTACATATGACTCATTCCATGTTAGTTTTTTCCAAAGTGTGCCTTACCTGATCTGGCAAGAGAGCCCTGCAGTGCTGCGGCTGGAGTCTCCTTTGGGACTAAATTCTGTGAAGGGGCTAAAGCAAGAAAAAAAAAATTACAGACCTTTTCTTTTCTTTTCTAAATAAAATGGAAAACCTTAACTAAATCAGGAACTAAGGAACTCTTGAAACATATACTCTTCCAGGGCAATACTTGAAGATGACCTTAAAATTACATTTTAAAATTTACTTAACAAAAAAAATGCTGCAACAGTGACAAAGACTACCACTTAAGGGAGTTTGTTTCTTCTCTGTATGTCCATAACGATCAGGGATGGCGATGGCCATGGGAATGATATAGCACCAACATATGTTATTTTTTGAGGGTCAATTTCTGACCACTACTCTTAAAAATTCCAAAAATATGATTTAGTGGGTAATCCAAGCCATTTTTAGAGAGATGACTAGAGCACCCTTTTTAGCATTTTAAAAATTGTTTTACTCCTCCTAAGACTATTCTCCTTGAGAACTGAAACAGTCATATAATTTTACACTTTTTTCTACAGCACCTAGTAAGAGTGATGGGCTGAAAGCAGGTATTCAATTCACACTTAATTAATAAATCAAGCTGATGTCATTTACTTGCCTAACAAATAGTTACAAAGAACTTTCTAGGGTCAAGGCACTGTGCCAGCCACCCTTAGAGACCAAATTATACCCTTCTTGCACATCAGGAACTCAGTCTAGTATTCAAAGATAAATTCATGTGGTTAACTGGAATAACTGTGATGTCATATGAAGGAGATATATAAGGTATAAAGTGCCATGGGAATCCAAAGTAAGAAGATCAATGCTAGGTTGAGAAACCTGAAGGTACATTAAAGGAAGAAACATCAGTATTAGTTTGCGAAGGACAGAAAGAACTTAGGCCTCGTGGAATAGAATATGAACACATAATGTACTCTAGAACAAAATCTTGGATCATACAGTAAGATGAAAGGCACAGATATGCCATAGTCACTCAAGGGTACATCTTCCCATCATGACATGTTAGTCTACTAAATTTTGTAGATTTTTTTTTTCCTGCTCAGTGAAACTGTCAATAATACATTTGTGTTTAAAACTTTTTATTTTGGATGCTTATCTGATAAAGCTTAAAACTATACCTTAACTTCTATTTTTAACTTCAGTATTGGTTTCTCATTTTCAAGGTAAAAGCACAGAAGTCCCTTGAAAAAGAATAGAAACAATCACTATAAGCAAAGTGTGTGGCCTTAACTAAAATTGAGAACTTTTTCCAACTACTGATATGTCTTCCCAAAGTTTCCATGTTTTTCTAATATTATACATGATCCAAATAAAAGTACTTTCTAATCACTTTATCATTATTCTGTTGGTACCAGAGGGAAAAGTTCCCTTGAGGGAAGTAGAAATGGAAAATATTGAATAGCATAGAATATATTTAAGTTAAACCAGGTTTGTTTTTAATTCTTAGGGTCATCTATATCTTTTTTTTGTTTTTGTTTTTGTTTTTGTACTGGGGATCGAACTCAGGTCCTTGCACCTGGAAGGCAGGCGGCAAAACCACTGAACTAAATCCCCAGCCCGGGTCGCCTATATCAACAGAACTAAAAGCAGAAACACAGAGCCCTACTCTAGGAAGTCTCTGTCTCCTTTAAGGGCAGAATATTATTTACAAGCCTTTATTTCTCCCTGTATCTCTAACACTGCTGTAAAGAGGCAGAGAGGAGAAGGGGAATTAATCTCTCCAGAGCTCTGCATGAGGCAGTATATTGGCCACTTGGGGTTAAGCCCTCACATTGAATCCTTGTATAAATTCTGAGCAGTGGGATTATAATTTCTATTTTGCAGGTGAAGTACAAGAACTGTAAGTGGTGACCAATGGAAGTAAAGTTTGAACTCTGATCATACCCTGAAGCTTGTGTTGTTTCTGCCCCTCCTCCTGGGCGCTTACCAGTGTTGGGCACTCAAAGCATTTTAGCTGTATAAATAAGACAGACAATATAGTTGGCCTAGGATATTACAGAGGTCCTCCTAGCTCTGGGAAGTGTGACAATGACTTGCCTCTGGGGAAAAGGAGCCTCTGTACCACGGGGGGTGGGGGGGGATTGGAGAGGAGGGATAGAAAGGAGATCTATGCTTCCATTATTAGCCCAGACTTAACAATACATGGGAAATATTCTGAGCTAGACATCCATGAATGGAATGGACCAATTTAACAACATTATATCAAAAGGATATTAGTAATAACATTTTTAACCATTTATTAATCAATTACTATATTCTAGACACTACACTAAGCATGTTATATGCATTACCTCATTGAAATCTTAGAGCTACTATTGTCCCTGTATTACAGAGGAAGAAACTGAGGTTTGGAATAATCAAGTAACTCGGCCCAGCTCATCCAGTTGGTGAATGCCAGTGTTGTAATGCCAAGTCAAGTCTGATGCTTTACTACTTTGATGCTTTACTACTTTGACTCTTGCATGTCTGTTCATGAAACTTGGTTTTCTGGAAAGCTCTTCTATGGCGTAACTAACACAGGGGGAAAAAAATGGCTCCTGAGGTACAGTACAATGAGAATGGGGCTATGAGAACCTGCCCTAAAATAGTTGAGAGCAAGCAAGTCTTCATCACAGTAAGAGGAACTTGCAGAAGCTGTTTACATTTAAGGAATGGTATTCAGTGAGAGGCTCACAGGGTGCAGAATAAACAAATACCAAATTTCCCTGAACTTAATCTTTTCATCTACAGGACAAGGTAACACTACCTGACATAGCTGGTATGAAGCTGATGTGAGATTAATGTATGAAAACTTGTAAACTGAGAAATTTATATATAAAAAATATATAAATAAATATATATATATAAATGAAAAGTGTTATTTCTGAGGGAGAAATTATATAGAAATTATATTCACATTATAGCTGAAAACCACGTTAGTGAATATAAACTCAACATGGGATTTAAAAGCATATTTGCTAGTGTACTTTCAATAAATACATTACCACTACTGCCATTTAGCCCATTATTTTTCCTAAGTAGAAAAGGAGTCATACTTTCTGTTTTGTGAACAGGTCACCAGAACTCTGACATGAGGAGATGATGCCAAGCCAAAGTACATACCTATGCTGGATAGAAGCTCTGGATGGGATCCCACCTTCTCCTCCATTAGGCCACCTGCAAGTGGCTCAGATGCTATGCCACCATGATTGTTTTTTGTGGTTGGCGCCATGGAGATGAGCTCAGAAGGTACCAGAGTGCTTACTATTGAGCGAATACTAGTGGAAAGAGGACCACCAGGTAAACTGGGTCCTGCTGAGGTGGAGCCCGGGCCCACAGGGCTAGAAGTCACTTTTAGCAGAGTAGGTGCTGGGGGTGTTGGAGTTTTACCGTCCAGCTCTGTGGACAATTGCTCTGTTCCGATGAGCCCGGGAGCTGTGGTCTCTAGCCCTTGACCCTCAGTCTCTCCATCTGTACCATATTGCTCTTCTCCTTTCTCAAGGGAGCCTGTAACTTTCTTACATGCTTTGGTGAGCAAAATCTGGCCAATTTTGTCCACTTTTCCTTTGCCCTTACTGGATGATACTGGGCTTCGCCGGTTGACAGAGGAGCCTGGACTATTGGTCAAAAGGGGAGGAACCATTGTGGTTGACTGTGAAGAGGGCAGAGTATTCTGATCTGCTGAGATGTTTACCTGAGGACTAGCCTCATCTGGATTCAATTCTTTCACTTGCTGGACAGGGGGATGAGGAGGGACAACTGGAGATGTACAAGGAGGGGAAGGAAGTTGAACAGGAGTGGCTCTTGAGTTAAGGACTAAGGGTCGACCTGGCTGAATGTTTGCAGCAGGACTACTGGGGGGGACATTAGGTGGCACGGGAGCCGAAGAAAATTTTATGTTCTGAGGTATGTGCAAAGGGCCAACAACTGCGACAGAGGGAGGCATTAGGCCAGAGTTGGTTGTCAGTGGGGCTGCAGGAATTGTGCTTGGCTGTGATCCTTTCATAACCTGAATTATCGAAGATGAATTGATAAAGACAGGTGTAATGAACTGTGGCCGGGCATTAGACTGAGCAGCTGACTGTCCCTCAGAAACCATAACCTTGTTACCCACATTGGGCATTGTGACGACTGTTGACATCAATGCAGACTGCAAGTGAGTTGGCAGGGCTGCTGATGTGTTAGCTGAAGTGGTTATGGGATTAGAAGTAACAAATACAGTTATTTGATTTGGAGGCAAGGGAGTGGAAATGGATGAAGAACTAACAGGTCTTGATATTACTGGAGGGATGGTGGGTGCAACGTTAGAACTGACCTCACTCAATTCTGGATGCACAAGAGTTGAACACGGCTCATTACTGTGCGCTAAGTTTAGGGAATTAGAGGATTCTTTAGAAGATGATGGATCCTGCAGAGTGGGAATGACAGATGTTTTCTTGAGGTCCTCCCCTGAAACTACCGGAGGTGTTACTTCCAGATCTGTAAGCCCAGGTTTAATGGTCACATTAGGAGCTCCAGAGTTGTCAAGAAGTTGACTTAATGATGTTGGTGCTTCCCTCATGGCAGGAGACACCAAATTTTTGTTCTCTTCGACACTGGGAAGTTTGTTAGGATCTGAAGGTTGCCCATCATTTTTGGATTGATCTTCAGGGACAACCATTTTAACTTCTTGGGCAGGGACTGCTTTTAGCTCAATATTTACCTGATCCTTCCTACCCTGGGAATTCTGGCAATCACTGTCCTGAGGCACATTCAAGCTCTCCTTGTTATCGTCAAAAATAGCCTCCACTGCAGCCACAGGCACAGCGGGATTCTGAGGATTCAGCCCACCGCTGTTAGGATTAGCCAGAGGAGTGGGGCTGACCAATACATTTCTCGGCAACTCAACATTCTGCAACAGGGCTGCATTTGTTTGAGAGGTCAGAGTAAGTTTAGGGGCTTTTGAATTTTGCCTTCCAGGACTTGGGGTGGTTTTCCTACTAGATCCAGGACTAGATCTGCGACTGTTGCTTGGACTTGCCCTTTTTGTTGCTCCGGTATTAGATTGCTTTCCAGAATTCACCACTACAGAATCTAATTTGTGAGTTTGTGGGGCAGCAAAATTGGAAGGATTATTCATGGAAAGATTTGAAGGTGCTTGCCCAATAGCCTTCAGAGTTGTTGGATTTAAGCCCTGTTGATCAAAGCCCCTGTTTAAATTTGGCCTAGGAGGTAAAGGAATATTAATCTGTGGAGGGAAGAGTCCTGCTATGGAGGCATTGAGTCTTTCTGGTGACAGACTGATTTCTGAAGGTTCTGTGCTGGGAGGGCGGTTGTTAGGTGTCTGAGGATAATAGGGTCTGGGGCTGGCTCTGTTTGGTGTTTTAGGCCTAGATGTCTGGGTTGGAGCAGCTACATTTGGAAAATGGTGGCCATGGGAGCTAGGCAGGGAATTTACAGGGGGTTGCTGGGGAGTTGCACCTTGAGTTGCTGAAAGGGGTGATGGTCCAGGTTTGGGCCCTGCCATCATTAACTGATTCTGAGAAACTACTAAATGTGAAGGCATATTATTTGGGCCTCCCGAGATAGATGGTACTTCACTGCCACTTGCTTCAGGAAGTGACGACATCTCTGCTAGTGGCGAGCTAGAAGGATTCTGTGGGTTCTCCTGGTATACCATCTTTCTTGAATTACTTCCCAAAGGAGTATTCACAGGCATTGGCATTCTTTGTTTATCAGGTGATGGTGGTATGGAGGCAGGTCCTTGCAAACTGACCATGACAGGTACACTGCCACTCTGCTGCATGGGCATTCTTTGGGAGTCTGGGTTCAGAGGGCCCCTTGGGGTGTGGACATTTTGGGAGACTGGAAGCCTAACAGATTTGGGATCTTGCTGCATCATGAGCATCATCATCATTTGTTGTTGCTGCTGCTGCTGCTGTTGCTGCTGTTGAGACTGGGGCTGACTGGGTGGTGGTGGCGGTGGCTGCTGCGGCTGAGGAAGCTGTGGCTGTGGCTGCTGCTGTGATGGCTGTGGTGGGGGTGCCACATGTTGCATGAGTTGAGGAGGCATCTGCTGCAGTGGCCTCTGTTCTACTGGTTGAGTAGGATAACCTAAAACGAGCCCCCAAAATTAGGGAAGTTAGATTTTCAGTGAGAAAACTGCTACTTTTAGAGTACAGCCAAGCAATATTTATCCAGGTGGCAGACTGTGCACAAATAGCTCAGGTATGCCCACTCCAGAGGTAGGAGGCAGCCCCCATTCTTTGACAATGCTTATGGAAGCAAAAAGCAAAGCATTAGGACCTGGAGCTCCTCAGGATGCAGGGTCTGAATGAGGCATTACTGTGCCAAGACTTTGAAAGGTACTCTGTGCTAGGTACAAGAAGTAGCTGAATCTATACCAGCTAAACATGAAAGGAGAAAAATCAACAGCAAGTGGCTGACCACCCAGGATTTGAGTCTCATGTAGACATAATCAGTATTTCACTGCACATGTGAATGAATTAAAGCATTTAGGATTCACTTTTTCTGTTAGCAGAGCATCAGTATGTTTATGCCTTGGTTTTGCTGAAAACACCATTACTGAAGACAGTCTTTTTATTCTGTTTGTTTGTTTTTGCTTTTTTTTTTTGGTACCGGGGATCGAACTCGGGTCCTTGCGCTTGCACAGCAGGCAGCGAAACCACTGAGCCGAATCCCTGGCCCAAGTCTTTTTATTCTTTCAACAGAAGTAAAATACAAAATTCTAGGGTTCCATTCCTTAAGAAAAACGGATTTTAAATTACTCTAATCCATTGGCTCCATAAACTATGTTGGATCCTTTGGGCTCAATCCTTTGGGGGAAACTGACTGAATTAAACTGTCCATGGGCACATCAGTTTAATAAGCAGTGGAGTAACGGACTGATACACATGCTGAAAAAGAAATGAGCACTATAGTTTTTATACACATTAATTTCCATTTACTTTCCTACATGTGAACCTCTATTTGGAGAAATATTTTCTATGAATCTATAACTGGGAGTATAAATAAGATAGAAGCACAGCCCCTAGGAATAAAAAATAATTTTGGACAAAGAACTCTGAGGGACAATGCCTTCCTGATTTGCAAAAGGCAACAACATCTCAAATAATTTCCTTTTGTGAAGATTTTCCTTGGCATTTTAGAAAAAAAACCTTATATAATCAGCAGAAAGGATACATAGATAATCAAATTAAACTAAGAACAAAAGTGGTTCAGTAGGGAAAAGTGGGCATAGAGTTGGGATACAATTCCACAAATTAGATTATTCCACTGTTTCATGAAAAATACTTTCAGAAGGTTTTAAGAAGGCAAAGGAATATGAATAGTTGGCTCTGGCAGCTGGAAGAAATGCAGGTGCAAGATTTTCATAGAGCAGCTATCGAATGCTATGGGTCAAACTCTGTTCTCAACAGCTAATTAATGTCTTCTTGCCAAAGATTTCTATGGTACCATTGAATATAATGTGCAGAATCTAGTTTCAAAAGTTTTTCTTAAAAATCCATTTTTTGTTTTAGGTCCAAGTAACTTCTTGACATTTATAAAGCCAACAACATATGGCATTTCCACAGGTCAACACAGTGGGTTTTTATTTTTCACATTTAGTCTAGGGTTCCCGTATTAAGAAAATCATAATTTCTAGAAAAGTCTGTTCATGTAGCCCTTTCATCTTTAAAATTAGCTTACCCAACATCACAATAAATACCAAAAAGAGCAGCACAGATAATATACTGGCTTCTTGAAAATAACAGCTAAAGTCATGGCTGCTGTACAGGGTCCAGAAGCTGGAGGCAGCAGTCCAAACAGCACTAATGATAAGACAGATTGGGGCTGATGTGATAGAATGGTGAAGAGGGAAAGCCAGGACACACAAAATTAAAAAACAGATTTATCAGACATGGGATCCAAACTCATATGTATTCAGGGGCCAGGCAGGTAGTAAAGAAGCTAGTATAAGACAACAGGAGTTCTGTGAACATTGCCAAACTGAAGAGCAGATGCCCTTTGTAAAGGCATTTTTGTTTTATTTGAGACAGGGTCTTAACAATGTAGTCCAGGCTGGACTTGAACTCACAGCAATCCTTCTGCCTGTCTCCCAGGATGCCTCCAATTACAGACATGCACCACCATGCCTGGCTTGTAAAGGCAATTTTAAATTCAGGTTTTTAAGATATCACATGGAGATTCAAACCCATTATGGACCAAATTCAGCCTGTAGGCCCCCAGTTTGCAGAAAGGAGGCATTAAAGTTTGTGGGACCTCTGAGATCCATACAAGAAGAGTTCATATATATTTGAAGGAAGAAGGCACCCCCTCCTATTCACAATGCCTTCAACATCTGGACAAACTCATCAAAAATGGGCAACTTCCCAGAATCAATCATGCTACTGCAACTCTCTTGTGTAACTGTGTGTGGTGTGTCCAAGCAACTTTTTTGTAACACAAAATACTGACACCATGATGAGTTTAATTTTTTTTGATTCAGATACTTTTTTTTGGGAGACAAGGACTGCGATGTAGTTAAGACTGGCCTTGAACTAACTGTGTAACTGGGGCTATCCTTGAACTCGCAGTGATTCTCCTGCCTCAGCCTCCCAAGTGCAGGGATTACAGGTGTGTGCTACCATGCCTTGCCCTGGATTCACTTTTAAAATACATAAATTAAAGACAGATTAAAGTTTATTTCTAAAATAATATCACTTTCATTTATATGCCAAAAAGGAGGCAGAATTATTAATGAAGGAAAACCAAAATATACCTCTTTGTATACATAGCGCAAAGTGTCATACATGGTGAAGGGCTTGTGCATCTTCAACCACATAACAGGGGGATAGTTACAAGTCACAAGGCCAAGAGTAAGCAGGTATGGTATAGAGATACTGTGAGGGCCAAGGATTTAGCCCAGTGGTTCCCTCGCCTGCCTTGCAAGCGCAAGGACCCGAGTTTGATCCCTGGTACCAAAAAAAAAAAAAGAGATATTGTGGCCTTGGTTCTATAATACTGTGCCTGGGCTGGAATGAATTAATGAATTTTAGAAGCTTTTTCTTCTTCAACATAACCTATCAACATTTAAGGGATATTTTATAATAAGAGAAGGGGGGTTCCACATATTGGTATTATTCATTATAACTTATTAAACTGGTAGTACGCACACGTATCTTTTATTATTATTTATGTATTTTTGTTTTAAAGATTCACAATAAAACTTCTATTAAAAAAGATAATCTTATCTTAAACTCTGGTTGCTCCCTGCTTTAAGAAAGCCTTAGGAGGAAAGGCTGCAGGACAGGCAGATAAGCAGGATTAGAATGAAAATATCTCTCCACTTAATCTTTTTTTTTTTTTTCCTTTGGTACTGGGGATCGATCTCCATTTCATCTTATTTCATCCTGATACCAACTAGAACCTTGACACTGACAAGAATAAAGGGGCTTTTCATATTTGTCTAGTTGCATAAGGACTTAAAATAATGACAATGAGTAGAATGTGTATGTGTGTGCATGTATTCAACATCAGAAGTTATATTTGAAGTATTTACTTAATATCAAAAGTTCCAAATACTAGACACATTAAATTGCAAAGCAGACTAGTTAGCAGGCAAAATATTATTGCTTCCTTGAAGAGAAAAAGTCTAGTAATGCTCCATACATGAGAACACGTATATAATCTTTAGCATTTTATTACCTGGTGGCCGGTTTGAAAATTCTGGCAGTTTAGGGCCTGTATTGTCCAAGTTAATTCCCTGTTCACTAGGCAATGGTTGCTGATCAGCCTCCTCCAGACCACCTGGGCGAGTATCTGGGGTGCTAAAAAAAAAAGTGACACATTTGAGAGTAAATTGTATAGGAAATATACAAAACTTGATCAACCCCTTCTATATCTCTGAAGAATTACATCCTGTTTTCATTATCATCCTTATCATTATTTATATCTCTATTTAGTCTGGATAAAATATTTAATAGTGGCATAAAAACCTGGCAATTTCATTAAATGTTAAATCCACTTAATCTAATAGTACTGCATTTATTCAATGGGTTTTCTACAAATTTCTGATACATTTTTGTTTTTTGTGGTGTTGGGGCTGGAACCCAGGGCATTTACACATGCTACGCAAGTGTCCTACCACAGAATTATACCCTCAGCCCAAACTCCTGATACACTATTTTGTATGAAATCACCCATTCTTAGTTTTTTAAGGCCTGATCATGGTTTGCAGTTGCCAGTGCTACAAAGTACTATTCCTGTGACACCACACTATCTTCAATGTAGTTATTAAATTCAAACAGGCTGCTCTAATAATTCATAACATCTTGCAATAGATTATAAGTTACTTGATGGAAATGTTATTCAGTGAACAAAGAAAAGCAGAGATGACTGTAAGAAAGTTAATTTTGCTGTAGAATAAATACTCAAAGATATTATATCCATTGGCTTTGGGATGCTTTTATTTTACCTGTAGCTTAGAATTTTTAAGGAGAAGACAAATGAAGAAACTTATTTTACTAACACCCACATTCCTGAGGAACCAGAGTGCTCACATCCCTCATTTGTTTTGTAATCTCACTAATTGCACCTTTCTTTCCTACCTTTAGTTTTCCTCTGCCTTTAATGTATCATGGTTGTCCATTTCAGATATCATTTTGTCTCATTATATTCTACATAGTTTCATAAGCCACCCTGAACACTGTTTTGTTTTTTGGTTTTTAATTTGGTGGTACTGGGGATTGCACCCAGGGCTTTGCCATGACAGGTAAGCAGTTTACCATTAAGCTTCAGCCCAGGCTTTTTAAATTTTAATTTTGAGGCAGAATCTCATTGTGTAGCCCAAGTTGGCTTTGAACTTGTAATCCCTCTGCCTGGGCCTCCCAAGCAGATGGGATTACAGGCATGGGCGACCATAAATTCATTTTAAGAGCACCAGAACATGGGAATTTAGAACTTGAAGTAGGGCCTCAGCATATCCAGATCCCTATACCAATCTGTTCCTTATGTAAGACTTACCTCTCACTTCAAATTATAGACAAGAAATCTGTGCTTTTACTTTCAAAGGATTCTACAGCTAAAATAATCTCAGATACCTGCTCTAGTCCCCTCATGTTATAGATAAGAAAACAAAGGCCCAGAACCTAGAAGAGACAGCCCCAAGGTCCCATTGTAAGCTAGTGGTAGAGTTGAGAGCAAATCTTATTAAACCTACTGTCTTTCACTTTGCTAGGAGTCCTCCTGCTCTTTTTCACAATGTGTAGAGCCAACAAGTAAGCAACAAGTAAGCCCGTAGGGCTGATGAAGACAGCAAAAATGTATACTAACAACAACTGAATAATCTTGCAATTTTACTCCCAGTCTACTGGAATAAAATAATTGTTCTCATAAAATGTCATTCCTAAAATTAAGAGCAGTAAAGATTTTAACCAAAGAAAGAGCAACCCCAAAAAACTGGATAGTTAAAGGGCTTATTAAGCTTGAATTCAGGAAAACATAGCCTGTTAATATAGCACGACTGGGTTTTAATCTACTAAGATTCAATAAACAGCAAGACAGTATAACCACCAAAGAATGTTGTTAGGGAGACTGGGATAAAAGCCTGGTTTTACTTTTGTTTTTTGAGGGGTACTGATTAACATCTCTCCCTTTTTTGGTACCAGGGATCAAACTCGGAACCTTGTGCTTGTGAGGCAGGCAGAGGCACCACTAAGCTAAATCCCTGGCCCTACATCCCCTTTTTTGAGGCAGAGTTTCACTAAATTGCTCAGGCTGGGGCTTGAACTTGCAATCCTCTTGCCCCTCCTGCCTCAGCCACCCAAAGTGCTGTGATTACAGGCATGTGCCACTATGCCTGGCTAGTTTGAACATTTAAGCTTGTTTAAATAAAGCTTCCTATTCCTTTTTTACAGTTGTAGTAATTTATTTCAATTAACCTGTTTTATATTTATTACTCATTATTCCCTGTTAATAAAAGTCTCTGAATTCCAGTTTTATGACTAAGGCTGAAAATCCAATGCAATCAATATTTCTTCTTGAAACATTTTATTAAAGTCAGAAACATGCCTTAACACTTAGCTTCAGGAAATTAAATATAAATGGTTAATTGCCCTTCCTGCTATGATCTTGCAAAAGAGCTTACCTGGTGAACCTTTACTAAAAGGGTAACTGACTGAAAAGGTATAATCATCTTAGTATGGGGTGTAAGCTTTTACAGATGATAAAGAGCCTTTAAAGGAAAGGCACATTCAAAAGACCATTTTTTGAGAGGCGGCAGAAAGTTTCAAGCAGTTTTCATTCCCAAAACACAATTGATCTCATTGGCTCCCCAGTAGTCAGGGTAAAACCAAAGCCAGTGCCTTGTGCAGTTATAGTGTGGTAACATTGGTTACTGTTCAGGCTTTGAGTATTACAACCTTTCCCAAAACCCCAAGACCGCAGATTTAAGACATATCAGCCAATTGTAACATATCCACCTTGTTTGGCTCCTTAGTTAAATAAACAAACTGTAAGAAAAAGAGAATTGAGATAATCAGAGAAATGTGAGCACAGTTGGATATGTGAGACTATTGAGGAAGTATTAGTTTTCTATGTGTGCTAATGGTATTGTGTCGTCATATAAAAGAACTGTCCTTATCTTTTAGAGGTACACAGTGAAATACTTACAAAGTAAATTTGCCTTAAAATAATAAAGAAGGTAATGGGAGAAAGTATAGATGAAGGTAAGATAGGCTATGAACTGATAATTGTTTAAGCAGAAGGATCTCATTATACTATTCAAATTTTATATATGCTTAAAATTTTCAATAAACAAAGATGTTTACACAAAAACAAATGAGTAAGGTCTGAGGCAAAATGATCACAACCTACTTTAGATCTTGCTGACTATTTTTCTTCTTCCGAGGGGGTTTCTTCTTCTTCGGTTTATTTGCGTTGGTATTATTTTGCTTATTGTTTACCCCGAAATGGCCTGCAGAGATATCACTCTGCAGTAAGTTGACCAACAATGGGCTTGTCAGTGTGACATCCTTATTGACTGGGAAACCTGGATTCTGACCACAGGACATTTGATTTCCATTGGGTGCTCCACTGAAAGGTGTGTTGAAAGGCATCCCATGGCCTGAGAAGTGGCTTCCTGAGGCACTGTTTCCCTGCATGGCCTGCACATGAGGGGGGACCATGTTGGTTTGTTGCATGCTAACATCAGGCATCATCTGAGACAAGCTGACATCATTATTTGCTGTAGTAGCAGGATCACTATGCTGCTGGGCCATGTGGGGGCTAGGCCCTGGTGGCCGCAGGACTTGCCCTTGAATCCCCATAACCTGAGATGGACTGTTGTTTACGGGCCCTTGCTGGGGCAGCATCTGTCCTGACATCTGTCCTGTAAACTGCACCATGTTTCCTTGCATGTTAGGAGTTGGTCCCCTCATTATCTGCGTTGGTCCCGGCATGACACTGGATTGGTTCTGGGTGTTAAACTGTTGCTTATTGCCCTGCATCTGATTGGTCATGATCTGCTCTATCATTGGGCTCTGTTGGAGCAAAACCTGCCCCTGTGTCCCCATCATCTGGTTATGTGGTGCCATTATTTGTTGGCCCTGCTGGGAAAGCAACTGCTTAGGTGGGGTCATTCTTTGGGGTGAAGGCCCAAGATTTTGGTTCTGAGCATTCACCATCATCTGGCCCTGTGGCATAAGCTGGGCCCTTGAAAGGATCATAGGGTTCTGAGGGTTCAAAGTTCCTTGTTGCTGAACCATCTGGCCCTGGGAGGGCACAATCTGCTGGTGCATGCCCATCAGCTGGGATGGTGGGCCTTGCTGGGGCTGGCCTTGCATGTTGCCCAGGTTCACCTGAGGAACCCCAGAACTACCAGCTGGCTGATTGTTCATGTTGCCATGAATTCCCATGAGGCCAGGCTGCATCATATTTGGTGGCCCATGGGACACCTGCATCTGGTTTTGAGGAGGACCAGCTCCTTGACCACCTTTAAAAAGAAAGAAAAAAAAATAAAGCAGTTTCAGAAAGAAATATTATTATCTTAATGGTATTAAGATACTCAAATTACCTTACTTAGAAAGATACCCATCACCCATATATCCACTAACCAACATAAATGTGCCATGTTTGACATACTTTCTGTGAGTCTTTCAATCTACGGAGATATGATACAGAATAATTGTTTACATTTTCTATGATCACACAACAGAAAAGGAGAAAATGTCTTACTCCTCCATGGAGACTTAAAGGTAACATTTTAAAAACCAAAGGTTTTCTTTCTTTCAGATTAAATAAATAAAGGCAGCATCTCACTGATTTAACATGACTTTAGCTACCTTATCTGTGAAGAAAGTTCACAAAAAGCACTGTAGGCTAAATAAACTCTGCTATAAACAAGCCAGGGAAACAAAGAATGTTCCTTGTTCTCTTAGGAAAACCTCAACTGTACTGAAAAGACATTTAAAAATGCGTCTTGGGAAACTATGATTCCCAAAGGCTATGTGTGTAATATCTAGATGCTGTACTTTAGAGAATACCTAACACTTCCCAAGGACTGATCTACTCTGTCTCAGTATGGTAAAAATGATTTAATCCTGATCTAGAAGCTGATTTTTTTTTTGGTACTGGGGATCAAACTTGGGTCCTTGTGCTTGCGCAGCAGGTGGCGAAACCAATGAGCTAAATGCCCGGCCCAGGAAGCTAATCTTTTACTGATAGTCAACAGACTAGATGATTCATTGAGAAGCTGCAGACAGAAGAATGCTAAAATTTCAGGGACCCTATCCTGTGGCAGTCCCTACTGGATCACTTGGGACATGTTCCATTCTTCCAGTTATTTCTAATTTAGATAAAAGGTGCTGCCTAGCCCACTGCAGTGTTTATTTATTGTTGGGTCTCTGGGATTTTTCAATAGCTACTTGTACTATTTTTCCTATTCCCCAACCTTTTTGGTGATGGGGATTGAATCCAGGACCTTGCTCATGTTTGCATGCACTCTGAGCTATATCCCTAGCCCATTGTCCTCCTTTTTAACTGAATAACTGTCTATTCAAAAGCTTATTTTATCCCTTTTATTTTTCACTTTATTTTGTTTTTTGAGACAAGGTCTTGCTATTAGTTCAGGCTGGCCTTGAACTCATTATGTAGCACAGGCTGGCCTCAAACTCACAGCAATTCTCCTGCCTCAGCCTCCCAAGTGCTGGGATTATAGGCGTGCACCACCATGCCCAGCTTTTTTTTTTTTTTTTTTCCCATTTTTAAATGGAGAGTAGAAAGTAGAAGCCATAATGAAGCCATTCCACACTCCAGCCAAAGGCAAGGGACAGTCTATAGCTAAACTTTTCCTAAATCCCAAGGAAGACTCTCTAAGCCAGGTTTATAAACTTATCTTGAACCCCATGACCATTGTATGTGCTACATATGTTGCAAATAATGGTGTATAATCATCTAACCTACAATTATTTATTGGGTACCTAATTGGTACGTGGTACTTTTGGTGCTGAAGCAGTATCAATAAACAAGAGAGACAAATTCCTGGAAAAAAAGAGTTTAGAGACCAGATCTAGGAAGGTCACTGGGCTAAGAAGACAGCCAATATTCTGGCCCTGGCCCCTCAAGGTCTACAAACAACCCAGGACATGAGAGAACCTTTGCTACAAAATCCTACAACTTTTGCTCGAAGCAGTTGGATTGAAACTATGCCCTTTCACCCAGAACCGGGAAGGAAGCTCCCCCTCAGCCATCCCAAGCTCCTAGGGCAGAGAAGGTGAGCCGCATGGGCACCAGAAGCACCCCCCCTCCCCCGTGGAAATGAGAAGACTCGTAAACAAGCCTCAAAAACAGGCTTGTGGATCACCTACAGCAACCCCAAAGGGAAACGAGATGGAACATTCTGATACTCAACTACCTGGACTCTCTGAACTGGCAACAAAAGAGGATCTGGGAAAAATGAAATCAGAAATAATTACTCAGATAACA
>NW_004624842.1:4594991-4629749 GCF_000247695.1 Heterocephalus glaber | reverse complement strand
AGAAAAGGAAAAAAATGGAAACAAAGTCTTTGCAAATAGGGAAGTGTGGAGGGGGTGAAGGGAGGGCAGGGGAAGGGGGAAAAAAAAAGAACCAAGATACTCATGTAAAGGTTCAGGATCCCAATGATGAATGTAACTGTATTTTTTACCTAAAATGTACCAATAAACTTAAAGGGAAAAAAAAAAAAACAAAACAAGAGAGACCCGCTCTTTGGAGTCTAGTTGGGAAGAGACAAAATACAAAAAGCCAAGGATTTTTTTTCAGGAAGCAGCAAAAGTTCACAAGAGTAATAAAATAGGGTAACAGAATAAAAAATGACAGACAAGAATAAAAGGTACTATAGATAGGCTTAATGGGAAAACCAAAACAACATGTGTGGCCTGGGGATGTAGCTCAAAGCACACTTACCTAGCATGCCCAGTGGCGCAAAAGCAAAACAAACCCAAAGAGAAAGACAAACAAAAAATAGGTTTATGTGGAAGATAGCATACAAAAATACAAAACAGCTGTGTGAGGGTAGAAGAATTATGAATTTTAACATTGTTTTAAAGCTTCTTATAAAAATTAGTTTTCATGACTCAGCAGATAGGGCAAGTCAAGTAGTTTGTCCTATTCTTTTCAACACAGTTTGAAAATCTTTTTTCCTCCATAAGTCAGGATTTTTCTCATTCCTTAGTGATTTTACTGAAAGTTGGAACCACATAATTAAATTAACTCCAATTGCTGATAGGAGTTGAGAAAATATTTGAGCTGCATCAGTCCAAATTGCTTGAATGAGAAAAGGTAAAGGATTAGTTAAATGGTTCCCAAGCAACCAGATACCCAGAAACATGAAGTTTGGGATATTGCTTTGCAGTACTACTTTTTATTTTTTATTTTTTTTGCTACTGGGGATTGAACTCAGGACCTCACACTTGCCAGGCAGGCACTGTTCTGCTGAGCTACATTCCTGGCCCCATTACTACTTTTTAGCCATTCCACTGTTATCTTACTTCCTCTTCAAAATTTCTTCCTATATACAGTATACTGATTAAATTTGAAAAAAATACTACACTGTATACAGAATCTGGACACTCAGCATAAACAAAGCTAAGATTTTTAAAAGTTGTCCAATTGTGCCATCTGCCTACTTAACTTTGTATTTTACCATTTCCTTTACCAGAAATGCCTTTTTACTACCTGAGCAAGCTCTAATTCAAGGTCAGCAAACTATGGCCCAGGGTACAAATCAGTACACTAATAGTTTGTAAATAAATATTTGGAACACTGCCACACTCATTAAGCAGAATTGAGTAGTTGCAACAAAGATCACATAACCTAAAATATTTATTATCTGGCCCTTTTTCCAGGAAAAAAAAATTGGCTAAACCCTGCTTTAACTCAGTTCCATCTCCTTTTTATAGTTGTTTTCATGGTCCTGAGACATTTTACTGATTTTCCATGTAGGTGTAATTGCTCTGAAGGACAAAAGTACTTATACAACTGAAATAAAGGCAAGAGATCAGGACAAATTAACCTGTATACCTGTTTCCTATCAAGGTATTTACCACACCATGGTCCATACATGCTAAAAAAATTACAGAAAACAAACCTGCATGCTGGACATTTTGATTTGCTTGTAGCTGGGGGGCTCCTGAATTCCCAGGGTTGGTTGTTGTGGTGGAAGGCACCTGACCTTGCATAAAGTTCGGATTGGCCTGTCCTGCTGAGAAGCCAGGTGGGAGGCGTTTAGGCATTCCTTAATAGAAAACAATGAGTAAGGCAGTTACCTAGCAAATTTATACTCTTGCTTAGATATGGAATGAATAAGGAAGGATGAGCTGCATGAAGTCTTCACTGGCTTAGCTCTCTCTGTCACACAGGTAGGATCTTTAATAATAAGGTTGGGAAAGATGGTTAAAAAAATCAACACAATCTCTTACATGAGCATTGTCCAAATGAAAAAGAAATACTGAAAAATTTATACTTAGAACATGCCAAGGAGAAGATGGCAATCTGCTCCCTAAATGTGATCTGAGGCCATACCACAGCAAGGTTTGAGGGCTCACTTTTCTCTATAATACAATGGATTTCAAAACTTTACATACTTAAAACACAGGCACCAAAGCAGTGTGCTAAATTCTCTCATATTCAAACAAATTGATATGAAATACTAGAAAACAAAGAGCTGGGTCCTGTTATCAAGGTTAGGTGATTTTCCTCCCACTCTGAGGGAAATGGATGACAATCTCCTTTGCAGAAAACTTCCCCCCAATGTTATGCTTGTCTCGTTGGAAGGGACAGGAGATTAGAAACAGTTCACAGGAGCTTCAAAGCGAGGTTATATTGAACTTGTCATTTGCCTTCCCCTTATAAGGTTTACTGTGATTCTGACAGCTATGGTACCAAAAGCCATGATCTAATGGAATCTTACTCAAGTATCATTTCCTTTTAGGAAGGCCTAATTTTAGAAAACAAATTTGTAATAAGGAGAATCTCAGACCCAATCAGTTTTTATAATATAGGCCTTGATATGGCCAGATCACCTAGGTGAGCATATCATCTACTCTATGAAAGAATTAAGAATTAAAACTCACTTAAAGTTTTCTTGCATTTGTCCATTTCTTTTTTTTAAGGGCAAAATTTTTAATGCCTTGAAAAACTCTTTGTAGACAAATATGCATTTGTCCTTTCTTTAGCAGTGACAAGTCCCCATTTGCATGCTTCCATTGTAATTAAATCAGTAATCACATTTGCAGGAGGGACTACCCAGCTTCCACTGATCCAGGGCTAGATGCCCAGAACAGTGAAGTTTGGAGCTGAAACATTCTTGTATTTTGTAAAAACTTCTTAGGATTCAAATATTAGAGCCTGCATGTCAATAAAACTAATTATAAGAGAGTGAAAAGACTGATGAGCAACTTAATTTCACCAGAAACCATGGGAACATGCCTTTGGTATGTTGCACTAAAGATGCAAGGGTTTTTTTCTGGGTAGGCAATGGGTGTCTTTTGGTGGGGATATGCTTATCACATGACAGTATTACTGACATTCTCTATACCTTACTGAAAAGCTCCAAGCACGTTCATGTGCACTAGATCAATGATTAATAAGAATAAATAATAAACATGGAGATGGATAAGTTTTACTGTAATCGTTTTACCTCTCACACATTAAGCTCCATTGCTTTTTCTTCATACAAGAGGCACCTTACAAAATAAATAAATAAATCTCCTTTAGGTATAACTAGTGGAATTCCCTCTCTAAGGAGCAGGCATTGGCATTATAAAACTATAAAAGTCAATGATTTCTGAACTCATTCCCCTTTAATACTTTAATCAAAGTTAACAAATACCATGCTTAATATTTTACTAACTAGGATTATCAAACTTGTTAACTAGCACGGCATTTTTCCCAGTAAGATCTGTACTTATCTTTTCATTTTTGCTGTACTGCATAACCTTAACTTTTTCAACAGCTGAGAAATTTGTTGTTAATAAAATGCATGTTTCTTCTGGACAATTTACTAGTACAAGATTAAGCAAAAAATTATTTGAAAAACAAATTTCTATATTGAATTTTACCTGCATTTTAACCAGAGAGCTAGCTTATATATAAACCAGTAAGATGCTGCATAATGTATCAAGATAATAATGCATCAAGTTAACTAAGTCATACCAAATGTCACCACCATACACAAAACCAAATAATTACATCCTTATTTGACTTCCTCCATTAATGCTAAAAACTTAAGTTCTACTCAGATCTATCTCTAGCAAATTTACCAATATAAATAGCTTCAGTATTCCTCACCTCCTAGGGCTGGATGTAAACTCTGTGGCCCCTGGTTTGGTGGCTGCTGCTGCATCACCATGAAGTTAGGTGGCACATTTCCCTGTTGAACCATAGGATTCCGACCTGGAGAGCTGACGGGCTGCTGAAATCCCTGGGGAAGTGGGTTATTTTGAGGTGGCCTTGGTCCCATCTGCTGCTGAGTTTGGTTAACCGTTGGGGAAGATGCAGGGGATCCCTGCTGGAAGGAGGAGGGTGAGGAGGCAGGAGACTTGTTGGTGAGGTGGGGCTGCTGCAAGGGGGTTGGGACCCTGGAGGGCCCTCCCTGCATACTCTTCATCTGAGGAGCTGTGAACTGGCCTGGGTTGCTCATCTGAGGAAAGTTTGAATGGGCTTGTGAGGCTTGCTGGCTGCCAAAGGGATATGGAGGGGGAGGGTGGGAAGGTGTCTGTACCGTGGCTAAGGATGGTCTTGCCTGGAGTTGCTGTTGCATTGTGCCAGGCAAGGAAGACTTCTTCCACCCCTGGTTTGCAGTCATTGTGCCCAAAGAACCCTGGGCTGGAGGAGGCTGAAGGGCTCCAGAAGGCAGCTGGTTCCAGCCTGGAGGAACAGGCACCTGAGTTGGGGCAGTAAACTGGGGACGAATCCCCTGTGGCTGTTGCTGCTGATGTTGCTGTGGGGGTCTGGCCTGCAACTGTTGCTGCTGCTGCTGCTGTTGCTGCTGCTGCTGCTGATGCTGTTGCTGCTGCTGCTGCTGTTGCAGCTGGGGAAAATTAGCTGGGTTCATTTGTCTGTTCACAGCAACAGGCTGCATTGGGTGATGTGGAGGAGCTAAAGATCCTGAGGGATGACTCTGCTGTGGTATATGGAGCCCAGAGAGGAGTGGATCCATTGCATCTATTTAAAGACAGCCGACAAAGCAATAATTAACATATTGCAACCTAGATCCTAGAGCAGTAGCCTGGATCTGCTGGTACCATTCATGTCCACGAGCAGCATCTATGTGTAAAGCATACCCCAACGATGATAGAAAAGATGAATACTGCCTTAAAAAGAAGTTATGGTCCAATAGTGAATATAAGAGCCAAATGTAAAATGTGGACAGCAGTATTTTCCAAATCATATTTTCAGGAACTCTGTTAATTACTGTTATAAGAAAATGAAACAAAATAGTCAATTAGGTTGGGAAACACTGAACCCCAAAACCTTATGTAAGTTTCATCTTCACTGTAGAATGTTCAGTGTTTCAAGTATATTCATTTTGAATCTCAAAGAGGCAGGGTAAAGTATGATACATTTACCAAATTTACTTGACTACAGAATTCTGTTATGCAGAACTAAGTAGGCCAAGGCACGTTTTTATGAATGTTGACAGCTAGGCTTGGTAGCATACACCTGTAATCCCAGCACCCACAGAGGCTGAGGCAGGAGGATCAAAGGTTCGAGCCAGCCTAGGCAATTTAACAACTTAGGGAGACTCTGTCTCAAAAAATAAAAATAGAGGCCTGGGGATTTAGCTCAGTGGTGCCACCGACTGCCTCGCAAATGCAAGGTCCTGAGTTCGATCCCCAGTACCAAAAACAAACAAACAAACAAATAAAAATAAAAACAGACTAGGAATGTAGCTCAGTGTGATGGCCCTGGGTTCAACACCCCCCCAGACAGTTATAAATGTTAGAGTATAACTAGTAAGATTGTAATGAGAAATTGTGAGAAGAAAATGTAACATTTTGTTTTGTTTTGTTGAGACAGGGTCTTGCTATGTAGCCCAAGGTTGGCCTTGAAAATACAGAGATCCTCTAGCCTCAGCCTCCTGGGATTACAGGCATGTATCACCACACCTACTGAAAGTGATAACATTTGGCTTAAAGAAATCAGGGCAAGTTTTATAAAGGTACCATTGAGCATGGCAGTTAGGAATTTAACATCAGAAAGCAGAATTTCATAATTATCTCTGCAAGAAGTCCTACCTTCTTTGATCCTCAAAGATTGGGAGTCATTACCTGACTGAGAAGCAGGGCGAGGGGTCCTGGGCTGCTGTTCTGGATTGGTGCCTGGTGCCATCATGGAAGATGACATGTTTCCACCCTGGGGTATCATAACAGTGGCAGGGCTGGTCATCCTTATTAATCCTAGAAAAAGAAATCCATAGAATAGTATACTGGATTTGCCACTATTTTTGTTTTTGATTACCTATTTCAAGAATATGAAAGAGTATGAAAAAATTTTATGCCCATAATCTGCCTTTTTAAAATCTAAAATTTCTGTGTTATCTCCTCCAGATATTTACCCAGTTGTATCAGAAGCTCCCTCCCCTACTATAATTAGTGTTAATGGTTCTATATTTATTTACCTTTTCTGCATATATGGGTAAATTGAGTCAGCTTCCTTTTTCACTTAATATTATTTTTTAAAGTTTATTCCTCTTGATTGCTATTAAGTGCTCCACTGTATAGAACCATACATCCATCCCCCTGATGATTATTAGATTTCTATTTTTTCTAACGTTTTATTCTCATAATTGTGTAATACTGTGTATCTGTCATGAATTCTTATGGACAGGTGAGAATGCTTTTAGACATAAATTTCTTGGGCCAGGGATTTAGCTCAGTGGTTTCACTGCCTGCCTCATAAGTGCAAGGTCCTGAGTTTGATCCCTGTTAACAAAAATAAATAAATTATCTTATGTACTAGTCTCATTATTCCATTCTAAGTATTTTCTAATTTCCACGATGCATTTTTAAATTTTTTTGGTGGTGCCAGGAATTTAACCCAGGGTCTCTTGCATGTTAGGCAAGTTCTCTACCAATGACCTATATTACTGGTGGTGAACCTATGGCATGTGTGCCACAGCAGGCTGTCTGTATCATTGAAAAGCTCTAAAAGGTTCATCATCACTGACCTATATCATCAGCTCTGATGATTACTTTCTTAAATCATTAGGTATTTAGAACGTACTAATAAATTTACATGGGGTATTTTTGTTAGGCTTTTTGTTGTTGTTTGTGGTGCTGGGATCGAACCTAGGGCCTCACACATGCTAAGTAAGCACTAGCATTACGCTACATCCCCAGTCCTGGTTGGTTTTTGTTGTGTTTTTTATTCTAGGTTTGTTTTTTTAGTACCTGGGATCGAACTTGGGTTCTTGAGCTTGCGCAGCAGGCAGTGAAACCACTGAGCTAAATCCCCGGCCCTTGTGTCTTTTAACCACTGATTTGACTTAACTGCATAATGCTTAGAGAACAGGATCTGTGTGATATCAGTATTTTGTATTTACTGAAACTTGCTTTGGAAATAATGTATAGTCAATTTGTATAAGTGCTACATTTATACTTGAAGAGATTGAGAACTCCTGAATTATTATTGCATGGTATCTACATATGTCCATTACATAAAACTAATTATTTTATTCAAGTTTTCTTTACTGATTTTTTTTTTTTTTTTTGGTACCAGGGATCGAATTCAGGTCCTTGCGCTTGTACAGCAGGCAGCGAAATCACTGAGCTAAATCCCTGGCCCCTTTACTGATTTTTTAAATAACAGAGATGCATTAAAAATCTCTAATATTTGCTATCTCTCTAAACTACTTGGAAGACTGAGGCAGGAAGACTGCGAGTTTGAGGCCAGCCTGGGTAACACAGTGCCATTCTGTCTCAAAAACAAAACAAAACAAGAGAAAAAACAAATTAAAGAACAAAATAAAGATAAATAATAGGAAACAAGGAGATAGATCTTTTGCAAATGGGGAAGAGGATCAAGAGATAGAGTAAGGGGCTAAGTATGGGAGAAAGGGGATGTAAAAGAATTAAGATGTGTTGTCTTCATGTACCAACTCCCTATGATGAATATGATCAGTAGGTATTGCAAAAATGTACTAATAAAAATAAAAATTAAAACCAAACAAAATGATTTGCTATCTCCATGTATTTCTTTTGGTATTTTTAGGCTAGGCTATTAAGTACACAGAATTTAGCTATCTTCTTGGTAAATTTTTCCTTCTATATTATATACCACTGCTCCTATTCATTTATATACTTTTTATCTAAATATCTATTTTATCTGGTAAAAATAAATTTATGTTCTTTTTCTTGGTTAATACTCACCTGGTTTAATCTTTTTCTATCTTTCTAACTTCCTGAGCCTATATATTTTATGTATTTCCTGTAAGAACATAAAGCTAAACCTGAAATTACTACTCTTATTATTCTTTATCAGGGTTCATAGTCCAATTACTTAGACAAATCAGACTACTTTATCATTCTGTTTTCTATTTACTTTTTTTCCTATGTTATTTTCCTGGATTGATTTCTTTTCATCATGCTTCTTCTACCTTTCCATTTTTATTTTAGAAGTTGCATATTCTATTACTTTACTCGTATCTTTAAGAAGTTAACAGTCACATCTGACTTAAAAATCTAATAATATACGATCATTATTACTAAGTAATTCAATACTTTTTTAGATTTACCCCATGTTTACCAATTATTTAGCTCACAAGTCCTTCTTAAATCTTATTTCTTCCATCTTATGTTCAATTTTCTTCTTCCTGAAGTACATCCTTGAGCAGTTCAATTAACAAGGGTCTGTTAATGGTAAATTCTCTGTCTCTTGGAAAACATCTTTATTTCTACTGTCCTTGATAGTATACCTAGGTTTAAAAATCTAGGCTGTCAATTATTTCCTCAGCACTTTGAAAATACTATTTTAATGCTTCCTGGCTTCCAACTTTCCTGTTGAGAAATCAGGTATGAATCTGAGAGTCTTTCCTTTGTAAATAATTGGTCTTCTCTTTGGGTTGGTTTTAACATTCTATTTTTCATATTCTGTAGTTTTACAATATTCTGTTTAGATATGGATTTAGTTGTAGTGCTCAGGACTAGTAGGCTTCTGATATTGAGGACTTAAGTCTTATTAGGTCTAGAAAAAATTCTCTCTTTTAACTCTTGTCCCTCCTCATTTCTTTGTTTGTTTTTCTTTTTGTTTTGCTTTTTGTTTTTTTGGTACTGGGAATTGAACTTGGGACCTTCCGCTTGCGAGGCAGGCGCTGGAACCACTGAGCTAAATCCCTGGCCCCTTCCCTCCTCATTTCTTTATCTTCTTTTGGAACTCTTTTTTAAAAACATATGTTAAATCTTCTCATTTTATCCTCATGTCTCTTGGCCTCTTTCATATTTCTGTCTTTATTCCTCTCTGCTGCATTCTAGGTGATTTCTTCAAATTCAACTTCAAATCCAGCTATTTTAAATTTGGTAAGTAATTACTTTAATGTTTCAAAAAGTTTTACAAGTTCTGCTTTTCCTCCCAAAAAATATCTTTATACTTTGATACTAATCTTGTTCTCTTCTTACAAATTTCACTAAGCACTCTCATATTCTTATACCTAAAATTCTGGAAGAAGAAAATTTAATTCTAAATTTATTTTAAGCTCATTTATAGTAGGCCTCAACTCTGCAATGATCTGGGTTGAGACTATGCCTCTTCATAGCTTTGGCAATATCACTTAATGACTTAGCTTAGCCATTCCTGGGTCATTTCACTAACATATTAAATGTCTAATATGCAAGAAGATAACTCAACAACCACCATTTTTTCCAACCCTCAATTAGAGCCCAGGCCAAGACAGACAAATTTCCTATTTGTTTCCCTTGTTAGAGCGTGACAATTTTCTAATCTATTTTTCAGTGAAAATTTTGACTTCATGAGAGATTCTGAATTCTAACTTCACTCTTCACATGGACCAAAGGCAGGATTTCATCTTCTATTCTTTCCTGGCCATTGAAACTCAAATCTCTTAGCATTCATAAAATCTCCTTTGTTTACTGGTGAATTTTTCATGTTTGACTTCTTTTTTGCTCTGGTGAGTTCTGCTTTCTTTTTATTCTTCTGCTTTCTTATAAGCTCATCTATGCATTAAATGTTATATTTTGTCCTGAATTTTAGGGTAAATATTTATCTGTTGAAACCAGATTCGTTTCTGAGGCATCTCACCCTGTTTTTCAAAGATGGTAATTAGACAGTAAAAAAACTCTTGAGAGATAGAAACAGGTTTTCTTAGTCTACAATGAGCTTTTTATTCCCAGAAATTATCAAGTACATGCTGACTACATGCTCAGTAGTGACACTATAACATCCATTTCTAGTAGTAAGCAAGAATTTGGACCAGATTTGTAGTTCATACCTACAGGCAGTTTTGTTCCCAGTGGACACTTAATAATGTCTGGTGATATTTTTAGTTGTCCTAGATGCAGGGAAGGAACAGTAGTGTTACTGGCATCTGGTGGATGAAGGCCAAGAATACTACTAAACATTACAATTACACAATGCACAGGACATTCAGGGCAGAGAATTATTGGCACAAAATATCAATAGTTTTGAGACGGAAAATTCCTGCTTAGAGGATTACTATTGCATCCCCACAAATCTTGGAGTTCTATAAGGCCACAAAAAAATAGGGTATAAATTCTAGTTGCAAAAGAATTTTGCAATCAATTTTCTATTGCCAATTCTAAGAAATAATAGTGCCAAGAATAACTGATAAACCAAGATTTCCTAGATACACAATACCAAAGGTCATTTATTATTGTTTTAGAGGGGATTTAAAGTCACTTTCCCTAGAAAAATTTCTATTTAGTTTAACCTATTATTAAATTTTGTTTGCATCCTTTAGATCCCAAATAGACAAGTGAGAAAAGGAATTCTAAAATATGCAATATGGAGGGCTGGGGAGATAGCTCAGCACTAGAGTGCTCACCTAGCATGAGTGAGGCCCTGGGTTCAATCCTCGATACCACACAGCTACACCCACACCACACATATGGTACTGTGTGTATGTACGTTTGTGTGTGTGTGTGTGTGTGTGTGTGTGTGTGTGTATATATATATATATATATATATATGCTTGGTAGTTGTTATGACTTGTGTTTATATGTCCCTCAAAGCCTCATGCAGATGAAGTTGGGCTTTCTTTTCCAGAGGGGGCTGAATCTGGAATGTGTGATGCTGGGATTAAGGGTATGTGATTACCAAACCACTACACATGAGTGATTGGTTTAGCACCTCCCTAATCCCCCACAGTATGGATGAGGTAAAAGGAGCAGAAAAACACTGTTAAGGTCCTTGCTGCTTTGCTACCTTCTGGCCTCCATAAACTTTCTCCTCTGCCATGCTACCCTGCCTCAGAGCCAGCCTATTATGGACTGAAACCTCTACAAAGCCAAATAAACCTTTCCCCCTTTAACTCTGAGTGTTGGGTATTTTGTCTCAGCAACAAGAAAAAAGTAACTAACAGTAGTATAAAAAGATAACTGAGGATTAAAATGTTACTGTGACTAGAGATCATGACTAATTGATTATTCCTAGAACTTTTATTCTGTATATTAAAATTAGTGTCTTTCATTAAATAACAACTTAACCTGATTTTAAGTTTTCTATATTGGTCATGGACTACAGCACTATGATTCATATTTCATAGAGATGTTTGTAAATATGCTTAGTATTTGCCAGATATTAGTCTGAGAAAGCTCACAACTGGTGTGCTATCCATTTAACAGTATACCCCAAGCAATCGTCACTCAAGCAGTGTGTTTATTTACATACTGACTATCCCAGTGTTACCTGGGCAGGTGTCATTTCAGTCAGTCAATTCTTGTACTGAATAAATTTGATCAAATTGTCATTTTTGTATTTCCTGTTATCTTATAAAAATTAATGAAAAATATGCAAGTTTTGGTCATCCTGTATTTAAATAATTGGACTGGTAAGTGGTTAACAGCAGTTTACAAATGGGAGTCTTAACATTTTAAGCCTGAAGGGAATCTATAGCATTATTTCCAGGACAAAATTAAAGACATTTTGAAGCAACTAAGGCCAGAAAATATTAAGTCCTTTGACAGGAGTTGAGACTACAGCCCAGATTTCCTGACTGTCAATCCCAGGTCTATTCATTATTTCACTAAGTATATATAACTTGGCTAGGTTCTTTCTTTCCATTCTACTTCTAGCATTGTTCTTCTAGTAGTGGCAACCATATCACTTATAATTTTTCATCAGGATGCTTTAACACCAAATTCTCGGGCTTTTGTGAAGAACTACATACAAGTCAGCAGGCTGGGTATTTTCCATCTACTATGTAGATATTAGCCGTCAAACCTGGGTTCTAACATATTTTAAAAAAAAAGGTTGCTGCATGAGTGGGCTCATCTACCTCCAAGAATGAACTCAAAAGATGGTGAGCGGTATTAACTCATTTTAAGCTGAAGAAACTGTTACTGAAGGAAGTATAGTAAGCAGCTTGAGGTAACTAGTAAATGAATTTTCAGGATAAAAAAATTAGTTCCAATTCTATGGCCAAGTGCTCAGCTGTAGTTCAGAACAGCTTATAAATTGAGCTCCTCTATCCTGCAGTATTTCTTCAACAAATATGGTGGTAGATAGGGAATGGAATGATTGTGTAGTTTCAGGCTCTTACCCTGCTTCAACCATAACAGCTATGCTTTTCTGTTTTATCCGAATAAAGGGCCTTGCAGCTGAAAAGGTTTGAAAGCCACCAATATAGTGAAAAGAGTGCTGATTTGGGAATTAGGACATCTGTGGTATTAGGCCACTACTACTTGACCCCAGGAAAATCATTTTCTGTGAATTCTGCAGCTTCCTCTACTTTAAATAATAGAGCCAACTTAATTCTAATAGTCTGTGAATCACAGAGTTGAGTTCAAACTCCAAAGAAGAAATTTCAGGATTGCTAGAAAAGGAAAGAAACAGTTATAACTCTCTCAAATTGTAAATACATAAAGACACATATTCGCCCACATTTACAGGTTTCACAAAAGCACACAAGAATTCTTAGCTTTGCAAGTTCTTGGCTTCAGAGAAAGTGGGACATTCTCCACTGTATTATAAACATCTTCAGGGTAGAAAATGTTTTATTCATTTCTATTTCCAACGCTTAGCACAGATCTTGCCATACAACAGGAACTCAATAAATGTTTACTACATGGCTCAATGTACATCAGCCTTTACTCAAAAAATTGCAAAGACTGTATGCTTCATGCTCTGTAATCCTGGGACTGTCTCATGTCTTACTGTCCTCATTTAGTAAACAGAGATGGAGATGTGCCATTGAGGCCCTGCCTATCTTGCAGGATATAAATGATCATACCTTAGCAAACAAAGCCGAAAAAGGAAATTAGTAAAATGTCATACGAGTAAGGAGGAGGTCTTACCTGGACCACCTGCCATGGGAAATCCTGCCTCCATTCTAACTGAATTTCCAGCTCCCATGGGTCCATTCATCCTCACATCTTGGCTTCGGTTCTGAGCCAAAGCCAGGTTGATAGCACCTTCCCCTGAAAATGACAGTCAAATTATAAAAAAGAAATCAGAATAAAATGCAAATTTGATTTAACAAGGAACATGACAGCTTTAGTTTTCTGTATTTTTAAAGAATTATGGTAAGTCTACCACTACAAAAAAGGGGGTGTGTGCCAATATTACATGTGTCTTTCTTCAGTCCATCTGTGCAGGTTTACTTACATGAAATACAAAAGTAAACCAATTCTACTTCTACTTACAGTAGGGCAAATGGGCAATTATTAATGATGCTTAGTATCACAAGGAGCTTAGAACTCTGAATATTTTCAACCACCTCACCAATTTGTGTGTTTGTATGTGTATATGCATGAGCACACAAAAGAAAATACATTGTTGTTGGGTGTGGTGGTGAATGCCTATAATCTTAGCACTTGGGAGGCTGAGGCAGAAGTATTGCTTCCAGTTCGAGGCCAGTCTGGGCTACATAGTTGAGTTCAAGGCCAGCCTGAACTACATAGTGAGACCCTGTCTCAAAAAAGAAAAGAAAATACATTTTCAGAAACTCTCAAAATCCTAGGTTTCCTTTGGGGAATTTACAACCGGAAGGTACAGATATGTGTAGGTTTAATAGAGAAATAAGATATGATGGTATGGGCACACTGTAATACTAGTGACTAAAATAGCAATTTCCTTTCAATAACTACAATAAAGAAAGATTTCTTGCACAGAAATTCATCCAAAGTAGATAGGTTGCTACTACTGTATATCTGAGACACTTGATGATAAGATCACCATTTGTATAGGATTTTGGTTTTGCTTCTGGGGGTGCTGCAGATTGAATCCAGGGTCTTACATATGCTTGTTGGGGACCAGCCATGAAATGCATAATTGAATTGGTTAGGGGACAGATTACAGGCCCCACAGGCCCTAGGTCAGTGTTGACTTGGGGACAGAGAAGTATGACTCTCTGGCTGTGTGTAAAGCCATAAACATAGCACTCCTCAGACAAGACAGCTCCTACTGAGGGCAATAAATTATACAGACATCCCAGTGTAGGGAAGGACCTTAACTTTTCCCTTTGAGATGCTAACTTGGTTCCCATCTTGTTATTCTAATCTTACTACAGTCGCTGTCCCTGGGATAGTATACTACACCCTCCCCTGTACTTCTTGATGAATAATAAAAGCAATAAAAGCAGAGTTCAGGAAGCCTGTCCACTAGAGATAAGTTTCCTCTTGGTCCCCCAATGAAAACTGTATACTATGTCTGTCTCTTTCGTTTATTCCCTGTTGTTCTCTCTACAGGTATTAGTGAGTCTGGAGAGCTCCTGATATATGCTAAACATGGGCAATATGCTAACTCCTAGTCCCTGTATAGGGTTTTTAATATTCTTAAAATTTTACCCCTTTTGAGCTTTACAATAGCTAACAGGTAATGCACTAGAAGTGTCTCAAGTGAGTAGACCTTGAATTTAGCTTCCTGAATGTAATCCACAATTGACTATTGTTACTATGGAAGACAGCACCACCTTGTGGACAGTTAAAATATAGCTAGCCTGTGGCTGAGGAATTGAAAGGCTGCATTCCCCAAGTCTTGCTATACTATAAAGTCTTAGTTTACAGTAGGATAATAAAGCAGGAAAGAAATGAGGGTATGATAGTTTCCTTCACTGGCGTAGGCCAGCTTTCTGTATGTATTTTAACTAGGGAGGTTAGTCATAGGGAACAACATCAAAAAGAAAAAAGGGAATAATGACTGGGGGATACAATATACTCTGATTTACTTATAGGAGTTAAAAGAGAAATAGAATACAGGTGTTGAGAGTTTTCATCAATGAGAAGTAACTGAAAATACACCAAACTTGCTATGATATTCTAAGCAGAAAGAGTTCTTGAAATGGTATCAGATCATGTCACTTCTCTGCTTAAAATTGCTATTGTTTTAGAAATAAAAGCCAAACTTAACAGAGAATACAGTCTCCTTATCTAGTCTAGTGCTGATCAGCAGAAACATGAGCCACACATGTAATATAAAATTTTCTAGAAGCCACAGTAAAAAAGGTAAAAAGAAACATGAAAATAACTATGAAAATAAAAGAAACATGAAAATAACAGTTTATTAAACCCAATATACACACTGTGTTATTATTTCAGCATATAATACAAAAGTTACTAATGGACTATTTTACATTAGTTTTGGGGGGGTATTAATTCTTTAAAATCCAATATATTTTGTACTTACAATATATGTCAGTATGGACTAGCTACACTTTTAATGGTTAACAGCCACATGTGGCTTGTCGCAACCATATTAGCCCAGATCTAGCTCTTGCCTACCTCTTTAACCTCACTCCACATTATTTTCTCCTTCAATAACAAGGGTTCAGCCTCACCATTTTTTAGTTTCTTAGCCACACAAAGCTGCATTTTACCTCAAGGCCCATGCACATACTTCTTGTTCCCTCTGCCTAAAAACACTTTTCTGCACTCTTTCCATAGCCAGCTTCTCAATTTTCATGTAATCTTAAATGCCACATGCCCAAACAGTCCTCCTTCACCACCTTATCCAAGGCTGGGTCACCCTTATCACAACACCTTATTATTTCTTCACAGCACATCCCATGAAATTACTTGTTCACTTGTTTTATCTGCCTCCCCTATTACCATAAAAGTTAATTATAAGTCTGCTTTATTTCTTTACGTATGTTGTTCCAACAAAATTATTAATAACATTGCCATTCACTCTCAAAAGTGTCCTAATTTAGATGATAAATTATAGTGTCACTTAACTATGTCCTTTATACATAAAAAAGTACCTGGCACATGGTAGATGCTCATTAGCTATGATGAGTAGTCAGCTTACAAAGAATTATAGACTTTCTATATGATAAGCGCATTTCTGGAAAATCTCATATAGTATAAAAAAATCTCATACTGAAAAATAAGTTTGATGGGAAAAACAGAATTGGGGCATACTCAAAACTTAAAGAGGCTTGGTAACCAGAGCTCTAATAAAAACAGCAATTAGTGAAGGAAAATACTCCAAAACAATGGAGTGGAAATGCCTGGTTAAAGGTGCTGAGATAATGCAGATGCAGCTGTGAAGGAGGCACAAAAATGCAACCAGAGAGCCATGCAAGGCTGGGGATGCATGTCTGGGGAAGGTATTGAATATAATAAATTGTAATTCTTAATTTTTAAAAAATAGAAATGAAAGGACTCCAGTGGCTGAGCTAAGGGCATTTTTTCTTATTGACAATTATAATTCAACTTCTATTATACTAGCTCCCTTTTTAAAAAATAGAAAAAACCTACATACGAATAAACACAATTTCTTCATTATTCTATACTTACTATTCCCATAGTTGCCAAATGCATATAAACTAACTGATGTCAGAGAAACACAGGTAAAGAACACTGGGAGCCACAAAACTACATCCACTGGGCCAAATCTAACTCACTGCTCACTGTTTATTTAAATAATGTTCATTCACTCACACATTACCTATGGCTATTTTTGCCAAATCACAAAAGAGTTGAATACTTGTGACAGAGATCTTATGGCCCGCAAAGCCGAAAACATTTATTCCTGGCCCTTTATAGAAAATTTTGTAGACTCTTGCTTTAGATCACCATAAACTTATATAAGGGTCATTAAATGTCCTCAGAAAACTCAGACTTATGATTACCCTCCCCAACTCCCCAGCCAAAACTCAAAAAACGAAGGGTACAGGGAGTATTCTCTAATGGAGAATGGACTTTTGGAGGAATAAGTTGTTCCTCAATCCTGGCAGCAGACTCCATGACAATAGCAACACTGCCTCTTCAACTAGAAAAAGTCATTACCCCTTTCCCAGGTTCATAACAGCTATAACTTTCACACCTGCCTCAATTTCCAGGAGTGTGGAAAGAAGAGAATGGAAGACCACACGGGACACTAAAGAACTCTTCCGGTATTACAGTAATCATTGTCATTTGTAAATTTCATAATTTCGTAAAATATATATTACCTATTTTGCTTCCTTGCTAGTACTTGTTTTAATTTATGGCTATAATATTAAAGAGAAGCCAGTATTTTACCCTTTCAAGAACTTGTAGGAAGTAGGTCTGATTAAGAAAAGAAATTGGTGCTTTCTTCTTCAGCAAAAAGCCAAAGCCCTACCAGTTAAGGTTCCAAAGCTCTTTTAACTCAGGCACGGAGGTGCCAGGTGTGGTGGTGCATACCTGTAATCCCAGTAGCCAGGAGGCTGAGGCAGGAGGATTGTTGCAAGTTCCAGGCTACATAGCAAGTTCAAGGCCAGCCTAAACTACACTGAGATAGTGTCTCAAAAAAACCAAAACCAAAACCAAAACTCAGGCACACAGGTAACAGACTGTAAAACATCTGGGGTTTAAAAAAAAAGCTATGTACTTCCTAAAGTATAAATAGGTTATATGTTGTTATTTTATCCAATAGTTGTTTGACTTTGCTTTACTTACCAGTTTATCGTATAGATTGCTGTGAATTAATTTTACTTTTCTGGATCCTTTTAGATGATCCAACAATATTTTTCATAATAAACTGGTTATTGTTTAAGCCATTATTTCCTCATTTATCAAATGATAAAATTACTGCATTGCTCAATCTACAAATAACTCTAAATAACCTTTGTTGGTATTGCCCCTCTTGGGGCACAGCAACCTACAATCCTAGACTGCACAACGTATGTGTCGTTCCTAAATGATAAACTTTTCAGCTGCTCAGGTTTCACTGAGCATTTAGGTTCTAAGTGAGCATAGGATCAGTAGGGTTTGGCCCACAAGTAGAAGGGAAGGCTGGAATCACTGGTTGCCACTTGTTTGTATCAACACAGAAGAGAAAGAGAAAGTTCTGGTTCACTGGGTCCCCCAAAAGAGAAGAAATCCCTATGTGTTTTATATTTGGTATTTATATCTATCACAAGTCTGTCTCCCTTACTAAGGTCATAAGCTCCTTTACGTTCATAACAGCAAGGACCATATTTTATTTATCATTATATTACAAGTGCTAAAACAAAATGGTACTACTGTATGCTTCCTTTGCTTTCATTCAACACATGTTTACTAAAGAGTCGAACATTTGCCAGGCAAGCCAGAGATACAGCAATTAGAAAAGCCAGATTTGGTGCCTGTCCTGCTGGAGCTTATAATCTATGGGTAAATAAAACAAGAATCAAATCACTGCTTTAATGAAAGTGAGAGATAAATGATCTGAGATTAAAAAAAAGAGACTTTTGTGAGAACATACTACAAAGAATTCTGATGTAGGGTATTCAGAAAATAGATCAAGACTTAGGCTAGTACTAGAAGGCTGAGTAGACACTAACTAGGAGAAAGGGAATTGTAGGGGAACTCCATATACTGAAGAAATCAATGCAAAGGACCTGTGGAAGATGAAAAAATTGTATGTTTAAGCCATTTGAAACAAAGAAAGGTTGAGACACTGGAAAACTGAGTAAGAGAGTAGAGTTATCCAGATAAGTCTGGATAAAAAGGTAAAGGTCAGACATTCAAGACCTTAGGTTGTGGTAAAGTTTGGTCTTTATTCTTTGAACAGCAGCAAACAGGGTTTTAAGCCTAGTGTATATGTGTGTGTCTGCGTTGACCATATTTTTATTTTAAAAAGGGTTAGTCCAGTGAAAGTATCTGAAAAATGACCTTTGTTATAAAAGGACTATTAGGACCTCCTACTCTGTTAGATGAATGAACAAAATATTAAAAGTTTATTTGGTAGAAGGAAGCAATTGAAATTGGATATTTTTTTCCAGTACAGTAATAAATCCAGAACCTTTGCACTGAACTATATCCCCAGCCTTTAAAAAATTTTTTTATTTTGAGACAGGGTCTTGCTAAGTTGCCCAGCCTGTGCTCAAACCTGGTATTTTCCTGCCTCAATTTCCTGGAGTGCTGGGATTATAGGAGTGTATGACTATGTTGGATAAAATTATATATTCTTTAAAAGACAAATCAGTTCAGGGTACCAGTAAAATAAGTCTGAGATAGATGGCCAAAAGTAGCCAAAGGAATAGAGGCTAAGGATACAGATATTAAAGAGCACGGGGGCCCAGCAATAGCCTCAATTTCTCTCTGTCCTAAGGTCTTGCAATATGAAGCACAGGTTACATGAGCTACATGGTAATCTGGAAATCATGCTATATTCTACTGTTGTATTTTGGTCAAAATGGGCACATGGAAAAGTAAAAAGACCTTCAATCTGAACGGAGAGGATCCCCAAATCCCGAAGCTGCTGGTTGTTGCTCTGAGCCAAGATCCGTAGCCGTTCCGCTGCTTCCCGGGGGATGTTGAATGTCACACGCACACTGTTCCACGGCTCCACCTTCTGTACTTTTAGCTTGCTAGATTCTTGGTCATAAAGGAAAGAGAATAATATTAGTAATTTTATAGCTATTAGAAGATATGGAACAAGGAGAACTTAGACTTCAGAATTAAGCAGACTTCAAATGTAATCCTAGCTTTGCCACTTAGTACTTCGGTGACCAAGAACAGGTTTTTAAACTGACACCTTTCTCTTCTCTAAAGCCATGAAAAACTAATACTATATATGCAAAAAGAAACTTAGCCCAGTATCTAGCACACTATAGGTAATGAATGAATGGAAAGAAGATGGGGTAAGGAATATATGAAAGAGAAAAGTGTAAATTAGCTAACAAATGTTTACTTCTGAACTCAGTTCAATGTGAATAGAGAATCTGAGAATATATATGCTTCAACTTTCAAATAAAATTTTATAAATATACTGGATTCAGATATGTCAGCTGTAGAATATTAAGAGAATTTTGCAGCTATGATCCACTAAATTTAAGGAATGGCACTAAAAAAGAAAGATTTATTAGAATTTTAGAACTCATATATATATATTTTTTGGGGGGGCTAAATCTCCGGCCCTTAGAACTCATATTTAAATATTCACTGGGCATCTCTGTGCAAATTATTCATAGAGATGAAACACTTCTTTCAATGATCTCTACATGCTTTAATCTAAAAAAGGCTGAATAAGTCTTGATTTTTTAATAACTTTAATGTTTAAATTTTTCCCTACTTTAAACTAGAGCGCAGTTTCTATAAGTGTGCCAAACTGAAGTAAAAAGTCAATATAAGTTTGACAACTAATCTGCAGTTAGGTTAATAAACACTGTATTTTAGCATTACAGCAATTCTGATAATGTAAATTTCAATGTAAATTTCAAGAAATATTTTTAAAAGAAGGTACAAAAACGAATTACTGGGAAACCTAGGTATTCACATACAAAATAGTGAAGATGGACCTAACACCATATACAAAAGTTAACAAATATCAAATACTCTTAAAAGAAAATATATGGTATCATCTTCACAACCCTAGATTTGGCAGTGATTTTACAGATACGACACCAAAGACAAAAAAGAAACAAACACATGAAACACATGAAACACGTGAAAAACAATCAACAAGAGAAAAAATAGAAAAATTGGACAGAATAAAAATTCTGTGCATCAAAACACACTATCAACAGAGTAAAAAGGTAATTATATAAGGGAGAAATCAATTAGATTGAGTTTAACCTTGTCAATTTACAGGTTAAGGAAACAGATCAGAGTTAAAAACAATAAATAAATCTGGGTCTTGAGAATTACTTCTATTTACTACAGCAGGTAAGGATTTTTATGTTAAGCAATACTTTATTCAGTTTCTCTTTGTACGCAAAGAAACACAAAAGCATTTCTATTTTTAAAAATCCTAACACCCCAACTTTGTGCTTAAAATCAACCTTTCAACCTTGTTTAGCAAACTTGGTAAAACTCAAGATAACCGTGGAAGGGAACACACTTCAGAAGACTAACAAGAAATAATAATTAAAGCAAATTACCCATGTGTAATAAATTGGGAACATTCTTTAATATGGTATCCAATTTCCATTTGAAGTCTTTATCATCTATATTTCCTTTGAAGGCCACAAAAATTGTGGAATCCTCCAAAATACTATCATTTTTTGTGTCATCATCTTCTAGTCCAGAGTCAAAATCCATCTCTGAGTCTTCCACTGTTGATGAACACAAGGAAGTATAGATGTCTTCTAAGTTTGGGAGATCATCCAAAACCATGGTGAATATTATTCCAGAAGCATATGCCAAGTGGAGAATGAGAAAACCTTTCAAAAGAGAAGATGCAAAAAGAGTACTATAAGGAATTTAACAATCCATAGTTCTGTGAAAATTGTAATTTGTTTGTAAAGTAATAAGATGTATCATAAAAATTAAGAAATTACACAGAAGTTAAAACTATTTTAATTAAGATATTTTAAAAATAATTCATTCTTAAAGTTAACAAATAAAAATAAACCAGTCTTAAATTTTCTTTTATATTGTATGCTACCTTTTTGTAAGACTAGAATATCAGGAGGCAAGTACAAAAGACCACAAGAAAAATACTTTCAGAGAAAAATAAAAATTAAAAAAATTATTTCCTTTTTTTTCATTTTATTGTTTTTTTTGAGACAAGGTCTTGCTTTTGTTTATTTTGGTTTTTTCTGGTACTGGGGATCAAACTCGGGACACGCAGCAGCGCCACTGAGCTAAATCCCCAGCCTGATAATGTCCTGCTTTGTAGTGTGCAGGCTGGCCTTGAACTCACTATGTACTCAGGCTGGTTGTGAACTCATGGCAATCCTCTTGCCTCAGCCTGCCGAGTGCTGGGATTACAGGCGCTGGGATTACAGGCGTGTGCTACCACCCCTGGCTAAAAAAATTCTTTCTGAAAATCAGTTTATATAAGCTTCTGGTTGACCCCTGAGCAAGGGATCTTATGCTGACAAAAGCTTGAGAGCAGCCAAGGTTTCTAAAGGCCTTTTTCCAATCTCCAAACCACAACTTTAGCCAACTAAAAGCATCTGAAGATCACCTAAAATCCTATTGTTTCATGAGAACCATTTTAAACAACTCTTAAAGGGTTAATAGTGGTGCTATGGCTGAAAATAAGATTAAGAAAAAAAATTTAATATTTTTGTAAAAGGAACATTAAGTGTTTAGTATATTTCATGGAGGCAAAGAATTGTGTCTTGGGCAGAAATTACTTTTTAACTTTTAGATCTAAAGAAGTTACATTTTCTGCTATTTTCAGTTATGTTGCCCATTGAGGAGAGCACGTACTGAAGATCACATAGTGTGGCTATTTCCTCCATTAGCTTTGGGATCAGAGATCACATTCTTAACTAAAAAGTAAACGAAGGCCAGGGATTTAGCTCAGTGATTTGGCCGCCTGCTGCGCAAGCGCAAGGACCAGAGTTCAATCCCCGGTACCAAAAAAAAAAAAGTAAATGAATAAACATTAATTTTCAGCATTTTTGCTGTGCAAGAATGGGTTGGAAACTCAGACCTCACTCAAGGAATAAAGGCTAAGAGAGGGTAGTAGGGAGGGTGGATACAATCGAAGTACGTTATATGCATGTAAATGTCACAATGAAACTCACTCTTTTGTATAATTAATATGCACTGATAATTAAAATTTTAAAAGAAAAGGAAAATTATTAAGCCTGAAGAGAAAAAGAACTTCATACAACTCATCTAATTTTAAAAAATTCACTATGTAAACCATATTATAACTTTTTTAGGGAAAAAAAGATGAATAAGAAAAATGCTGAAAATAAATCACCTAAAATGCAAACAGTGATTATTTTAGGTTGGTAAGATCACTGATACATCTTCTTTTCCTAATCCCCAATATGCTGTAAATCATTAAGAAATGAAAAAAACAGGGCTGGGGACAGCTTAGTGGTAGAGTACTTGCCTAGCATCCATAAAGCTTTTTTTTGGTTTTGTTTTTCTTTTTGGTTTTTGAGACAGGGTCTCGTTGTGTAGTTCAGATTGGCCTTGAACTCACTATGTACCCCATGCTGTCCAATCCTCCTGCCTCATCCTCCCAAGTGCTGGGATTACAGGTGTGCACCACCATGCCTGGTACATAGAGCTTTGGGTTCCATCCTAACACTGCACCAAAAAAAAAAAAAAGAAGAAAACTATGCTGTAATATGGTTATATTACTTGGAAAAATGGGAAAATATAGTATAAACTTCTAAAAACAGTTTAATTTAGCCAGGTGTAGTGGCACATGCCTGTAACGCACTTGGGGAGGCTGAAGCAGCAGGACTGCAAGTTTCAGCCCAAATTGGGCAATTTAGCAAAACCCCTGTCCAAAGAAGAAAAAAAAAGGTTTAACTTTTCTCCATTAAATAGTAAATAAAATTTGCGAGGAAAAGCTTTCTAAAAACCAATCTAAACAATGATATCCTTTCTAGCTGTGACTGACACAGTAGCACAATGTGATCTGGGTAAAGAAATAAAAGCTGGGCCAGTGGCTCATGCCTGTGATCCTGAGGAAAGCTGAGGTAGGAGGATCACGTTCAAATTCTATGTGGGCACCTTAGCAAGACCCTATCTTAAAATTAAAAAAAAAAAAAGTGGATGTTCTTAAGTGGTACAGCTCTTAGGGGTGGGGGAGGGCAAAAAAGCACAACAGCAATTTCCTATAGAAACTACCACCTTTATTTAATTACTAACTGCATTTTACAAATTCTAACGAACTTTAGTGGTATATAAACAAAAAACTAATAAAGATTTTTCAGGGCTTAAAAGCTGCTGATCAGCAGGACAAGGGCCGGGGATTTAGTTCAGTGGTTTCGGTGCCTGCCTCGAAAGAGCAAGGTCCCTGAGTTCGATCCCCGGTACCAAAAAAAAAAAAAAGCAGGACAAAAGACAGATCACTGAACCGCTTTAAAAACTGCAGCTATTTACCAGTCATTCCAAAGTTGCAACTGCAAGAAAAGAATGTAAGTTTGAAAAAAACATTTCCCAAAAGAATCATAAACTGGAAAGAAGGAGAACAATTAAAAACCCTGAACTTTAAGGTGGGCTTGATGGTGCATCAAGCACTCAGGAAATCTGTAATCCCAGCACTCAGGAGTCTGAGGCAGAAGAATCACCGAAAAGTTCAAGGCCAACCTGAGCTACATATAAATTCAAGGGCAACCTGGATTACATTGTGAGACCCTGTCTCAAAAAACAAAACAAAACAAAAACCAAACCAAACCAAACCAAACAACCCATGAACTTTGATGGTCTCCTAACAGGTCACTGATCATGCCATGAATTTTAGAGAGAAAACAGACTATAAGGTATTACTTTAAGAAATTCACTTGCTCACTTATGTACATCTGTCACAAGACAGCACAATCTTTCTGAGTTTGTTAAAAATTAATCATCAATTATCTTGTTTACCACACAATAAATTCCCAGATCATTTAATGATTCTTGTTCAGGGTTCTTTTTTTTGAAGAAATCAACTAGGAATCAATTTTTTTTATAGAAAAACGCCAACTTACATGTAAAAAGAATGATTAAAAAGTTACAACTTTTTAAGCCTTAATAAAATAATTCATAGGCAAAGATCTTTAAGACAAATCATGTATGAAAAACTGAAAGAGAACTGGATATTCAAATAATGCCAAACTATCATCCCAGAGATTTGCTGTTGGCAAAGAGAAAACTGTAACTTTACAACTGAAAGATTTGACTGTCACTATATGAATGAATGAACAACTTTAGCATCACTGAGAGAAACAACCAGAAATTATGTCCCATACTAAGTACAGAATATTATCTATAAAATATTCTTTACCAAAATATTTAACCTTATTCTGATAAGTCTTTTTTGTTTGTTTCTAATAATTCCTCAACAGGACATAGAGGTATAACTTAGGTAGCATCATGAAGAAATAATTAGAAAAATCCAGAGTGTAGGATTTCTATAGGACAACTGGCTTGATCTCTTCAATAAGTGAGTGGTTGTCGGGAAGGAACAAAGTGAGTGAGAACTATCATCTGGTAGAAGAGATCTGTAAGTAGGGTGTGGTGGCACATGCCTATAATCCCAGCACTTGGGAGGCTGAGACAAGTGGACTGCTGGGAGTTCAAGGCCAGCCTAACAAAAAATAATACATAAAAGAGATTTAAAAGACTTATCAAATACAGTACATAGCGTTCATGTGGCCTCATGAAGCATTTCTTAAGAATACCCTGGACCAACTTAAACCCACTATGATACAATCCCCAGGGGAAGAATACCAGGATCTGTTACTAGAGTGCTATACAAAAGCTACAGGAGTAACATAAATTTAAGGATAAAAACTAATTTCTGGTGGATTTTAGCAACCCTCATATCTAGACAGCATCAATAAGTTGTGCTGCTTTGAGTGTGCAATTTTCCAAATAAATTTATTTCTATTTTTAATCAAAGATATTTGCTTGAGATCTTCTATTATAGTTTTAATCAGCATAAATTTTAACAATCAGTCATAATGTATTGTTCTTTTACTGTCTTCTCCAATGAAACCTAAGGTCAACTTTATTAAAAAAAAAAAAAAAAAAGGACAAAAACTACATTTAAAAGTTTGCAATGGGGCTGGGGATTTAGATTTAGCTCAATGGTACTGTGCCTGCCGCCTTGCAGGAGCAAGGTCCTGAGATCAATCCCCAGTACTGAAGAAAAAAAAAAGTTTTCAGTAGATATGTGCAAGCTAAAACAGATAAAGATCAGAGAATTTTGTCAGTGTCTGCCCTTCCCTCTTTCCAAGATAAGAGGGAAGAAATATATGACCAGTTTTTTTGGTTTTGAATTACTTTGAGGGCATGGCTTTTATTACTTATTACTTAGACCTGTAGTTCTCGACAATGGCTGCACTTCAGTATCTCTGCCTGGGCCGGATTCTAGAGAGATGCTCAATTACTCTGAGGTGGGCCCTAGATATTGTTTTAGGCACCATTCATTTCCTCTATTCCTTTACTGCGCAGATAGGGTTGAGAACCACTAGACTAATGGTAGTTTTTCCTGTTTAAAGGAGATAACTAATATGAGTGGAAGCAATGCCTGTTAATTAGCATTGTTTTTATTTTGTTCCTTTGATAGCTTTGCTACAACTAAGCTATTTTGTTGTTGTTACTATTTCATTGTTAAAAAAATATAATTAGGCAGTTTGTATTTGAGTTATGTCCAGTATCATGATTATGTTAATTAACTTTTGTACTATACTCAGAATGTTGGCTTTCTATTTGAGTAACTTGTCCCTACTTGTGTATTTATTGTTGATGACATTAAATCCAAAATTCAGAAAAGATGGTAAATGCCAATGAGAAAAAATCTTTTTTGTATGTACTACAAGATTTAAGTGTGGATTAACAATAAGAGAACTGAAGGCAAATATTGTGGTAGACATGGTTCAAAGTCATATACTGCCACTTCCTACCTAGCAAGTTATTTTCATCTCTAAGCCTCAGATTTCTTTTTTTTTGTACAAGGAATCGAACTCAGGACCTTGCACTTGCCAGGCAGGCACGGTGCCACTGAGCTATATCCCTGGCTAAGCCTTAGATTTCTTAAATGTAAAATGAGAAATAATAAGTATCTACCTTAAAAAAAAGTTTGCAGTAGACACCCCATTTAAAAAACAGAAGAATGACACTTACATTTTATTCAATGGCTCTAAGAAGAATATATGCATCTTAGCCTTACCAAAAGGACAGATAATACTGTAAAAAACCAAAAGGATAACATTTCTTTGGGGTTTATCTCATATAGTTTCACTCACCGAAATATCTTTCTTAATTTTTGTCATTTATTCAGGTCATCTTCAAAGTCCAAACAAGCTGGCATTTTTAGGGCTTCTATTTCAAGGTAGCAGCCAAATCAAAATTCTAAACAGGGGAGTGGGGGGATATAAAAACCACAGTATTACACAGAAATTTCAGAGCTGACCTATCTTTGCAACAGAACTCAATGCAAATACCATAAATTATCAAATTAATGTTTGTATCTTTAGAGAACTTTAACACAGGCTTTTCATTAAACTTACAGAGTATTTGTTTTCTAAGATCTTAAACCCTTTGTCAGCTAGTATTCAAGTGTGGAAACAAAACTCAGGAATTAACACCATTTTCATTTAAAATTACCAACCTGGGCATAGTGGTGCTCACTTGTACGCCCAGCATTCAAGGAAGCTGAGGCAGAAGGATTGCAAATTCAAGCCCAGTCTAAGCAATTTAGCAACTTAGTGAAACACTGTCTCAAAATAAAAAAGTATTAAAAGAAGGCTGAGGGGATAGCTCAGTGCAAAGGTCCTGGTTTAAAATTCTAGTCTAAAATTAGTTTAGACTAAAATTCTAGACCTCAGAGGACTCCTTATACCTTCATTCCTGTCAAAATGAATTAATATCACGCCACACAGTTTACAGATACTTAGAACCAAAATATTTGTAAACACATTAAATACAAGACCCAACTCTTCCAAAAGAATATCAAATTTACTTTTAAAATTTCATAAAGTATAAATGTTTTTATTTTATCCAAGTATCTATATATTTTATATTTTTCATTAAAATTTGTTTAAGTTCTTGAAGTTTCTTTTCTGAGCCAGGGTCTCGCTATGTAATTCGGGCTGGTTTGAACTCACTATGTGCCCAGGATGGGCTTGAAGTGATGGGCATGAATCCTCCTGCCTCAGCCTCCTGAATGCTAGGATTACAGGTGTGTACCATGCCCAATTCCAGTTCTGAAGTACTCTCTATGGCAGACAGAGAAATTATACGCGCCAAATGTATTCTGGCATGCTTCAGGAAAAAAATATGTACCTAATGAAGAGAGCATCAGTTTACAACATCTTTGAGTGCCATGAGTTTACATTATTGCCAAGTATTGATTTATAATCTTGAACTTTTAGATATATATACTAGTAGTTATTTTAATAAGCAATAATTAGAGAATAATTATCATTTTTTGTTTTTCTGAGACAGAGTCTCACTATGTAGTTCAGGTTGGCCCTGAACGCTCTATGTATCACAGGCTGGCTTGAACCCCATCCTCCTGCCTCAGCCTCTCAGGTGCTGGGATTACAACCATGTGCCACCATGGGTGGCTCCCTTAATTATTTTTTAACTCATTAAAAAGGTACTTTTTTTTTTTGGTATTGGGGATTGAACTCGGATCCTTGAGCTTGCAGGGCAGGTATCGGAACCACTGAGCTAAATCCCCAGCCCTAAAAAGGTACTTTTTAAGTGAAGCCATAAAGGAAATCTCAATAAATCTAAGAACAAACAATAGAGCCCTTCCTATAGCTTTGCTTCCATCAATAACTCTGATGACAATGCACTGAAATTATAAATTCAAAATAAAATCAAGAAGCAAAGGGCTTTCCATCTTAAAACAACAGTAAACTTGAACTAGGTTAAAAAAGAAATATAAATAAGAACTGAAAAGAGAATACAGCAAAATCAGTGAGTAAAAATGAAAATTCACAGCAATAAAATATCTGTCAGATATGGTGGGATAGGAAGAATGAAAATTAATGACTTAAAAATAGTTGATTCAACATTAGAAAAAAACCAAAATGAACTGAAAGAAAGCAAAATAAAGAAATTAATACAGATTAACTGAAATCAATTAGAAAATAGAAAACAAGTTGAACAAATAAATCCAAGCATTATTACATTGAGAGAAAATAGTAAATTAAGCAAAAAGGGAAAAACTCTATAATAAAACCAGAAAATCATAAAAACAAAGGAAATGAAATGATTCACTAGGACTATTTTGATCAAACTTTTGTTCATCACTATGTAAACATGCTAATATTCCCAGCACCACGCACAAATTAATGAAAATTACAATTAACTGGTTTTTGTTTCAGCTTTACTATGGACTAAACCAAATGGATTGTTTCAGCTGCACCATGGATTAAAATATGGATTTTCAGGGCCAGGGATTTAGCTCAGTGGTTCCGGCACCTGCTTCACCAACGCAAGGTCTCAAGTTTGATCCCTGGTACCCCCAAAAAAGAAATGGATTTTCACTGAGCTATATCACCAGTTTTTAGTTTTTGAGACAGAGTCTTGCTATATTGTCCAGGCTAGGCTCCAACTTGCAAGCCTCCAGCCTGAGTCTCCTGTGTAGCTGGGATTACAGGCCTGTGCCACTGTGCTTTGCTCACAATTAACCTTTTAAGTACCATGTAAGTCTAATGGTCTGAAACTGTTTCAGAGTATGGATGTGTATATGTATATATTAGAGGAATTAAGTTTGTGTGTATATGCACGTATCAAAGGAATTAGAAAGTTTTCATATCTATAAATATATAAATGTCTGAACACTTTCTAATTCTTTTATGAAGCAAATATAACATGAAATTAAAAGCTAATACAAATTGCAAACAGAAAGCTACATACCAATCTTGTACATTGCTCAGTCTCTTTGATACTGATGTGAGACTCTAAATAAAATTTTAAATAGGTTCTGACAGTTTATTAAAAGAATAATAATACATCATAGTCAAGTGAAATTCTAGGACTACAAGGAAGGCTTAGTATTAGGAATCTAAGGGAAAAAGTTATGTGATCTTCTGTATAAGATATTAAAAAGTAATCTGATGAAATTCAGCAACTCTCAATTATAATTTTTTTAAACTTCAAATGAATTTTTTTTTCTTTCACATACTTTTAATCCAGGGTTGGTTGAATCTGCAGATAATGAACCAGAAGAAATGGAGGGCCAGATGTACAGAGAATTAAGACTGGGATGGGGATGGGGTTATGTGTGTGTATCTTATATCCTGTGACCTTGCTAAACTCTAGGTTTTTGAAGATTCTTTGGGACAATTATGTTGTCTGTCAATGGAAACAGTTTTATTTCTTCTTTCCCAATCGCCTCCTCTTTTATTTCCTTTTGTTGCCATATTAATGCTGACCAGGATTTTCTAGTAAAACACTGAACTGGAGAGAGGTTAAGAGTAGACAGTCTTGCTTTGTTCTTGTTCATGGAAGAAAACTTTCATTCTTTCATTAAGTATGTTAGCTGTAGTTTGTTTTATGATTTTCCTTTTATGAACAGTGGAATTTAGTTTGCTTTTTTTTTTGAGGATTTATGCAATATGTTCATGAGGTAAATTGGTCCATAGTTTTCTTTTCCTTTGTCCTTCCTTCATTGTTTACTGTTTGTCTGGTTTACATAATCAGGTTAATTCTGGCTTCATAAAGAAAGGTGGAAAGTGTTTCATCATCTTCTAAGTTCTGATGCACTGAACTGACTGCTTCCCGGTGTCGTTGGTCTGGTTTTCCCACTATTAACAGGTGGGGAAAACATCACACTGAAGTCCAGCAGGTCACTCAGCTCCTTGTCGGTCCCTACTGCAGCCATGCGCTGTTGTTGGGGGTTCATCTTCAGCCACTTCTTGCAGGTCCAGCCTCCTGTGAAAGTTCCTTCAGGCCGCGCAGGCAGGCTCAGAGGCTGCCTTCCTCCAGGCGGGCTGCAGTCCCCCCACAGAACTTGTGGATCTCCTCAGACGGACATTTTTTTGGCTGAGGGGCCTCAGCACTATGCTCCATTCCTCAAATGAATTTTTTAAAAAAACTTCCTTAACAAGATAAAATACATCTTCTCAGCCCAAAAGTCAGGGCTAGTGGTATAGCTCGGTGGTACAGCGTTTACGCTGGTGAGATACTAGGTTTGATCCCTGAGGGGAGGTGGTGAGGAGCTTGCTTAATGGAGAAAGATTTGTCACAGAAATCAGAAAGAACATAGGAACCTATGACATATTATTAAGTACTGTATTAAAGACATAAGTGAAATTAAGAAAAATAAAGATTTAAAAATTGGGGAAAAGAATGTAAAATGATCACTGCTGGCAGATGACATAATTGTATTCTCAAAAATGTTTTAAAAAATCAACCATGAAACAAGAAAAATAAGAGTACTGAGGAAAGTAATGGCACAAAATTAAAATATAAGTAGAAAAAAGATCTTAGTTATAATAATGACAAAAACAAAATAAGCAAGAATGAATTAAAAAGAAGAAAAGAACTACAAGAAGAAAACCTAAAAATAGTTATGAAGGACATATATGTAAAAAAAAGACTTAAACAAATAGAATGACATCCCAAGTTCTTAGATAAAAAATTCGTAAGTATTAATTTTCTCTAATTTAGAATTGACCAATCTCAACAAACAGACTAATTTTTTAAAAAATAGACAACCTAATTCTAAAATTCATATGGAAGTGGACCCCAGCACCGAGGAGAGGAAATGAACCTTCCTGGCTGCAGTACCACTGCCCCCAGCACTGAGGCGAGCCATGTGGGCACCAGCAGCACACCCCCACCCCTGCCACCCTGCTGAAATGAGAAGACACTTAAACAAGTCTCAAAACCAGACTTTCAGATCACCTAAAGCAGCCCCAAAGGTAAACGAGATGGAACACTCTGATACTCAACCACCTGGACTCCCTGAACTGGCAACAAAAGAGGAACTGGAAAAAATGAAATCAGAAATAATTTCTCAGATAACAGCAGAGATCGTGTCCATAGTGCAAGACATGATTAATAAATCTAGAGAGGACACAGATAAAAAGATAAAGGAGCTGAGGAACATGATGGAATCCCAACATAGGAAACAAATGGAATCCATACAACAGATGCAAACAGATTTCCAGATTAAAAACTCCACTGAAAGTTTACACAGCAGAACGAGCCAATGTGAGGACAGAATTTCAGATATAGAAGAAAAGATTGCAATTAGTGACCAGGAAAAGAGAATCTTCTTTAAAATAGTAAAGGACCATGAGAAATCAATCCAGCAGCTGCTAGATGATGCAAAGAAGAATAACATAAGACTGATTGGAGTCAATTAAGGAACAGGATAGAGTGTAGACAACATAAAAAAAAAACTGTTCACAGAAATGATGGCAGAAAACTTCCCAAGCAGGGGAAAAGAACTTGACATACAGATAAGTGGGGCATATAGGACTCCAAATAGCCTTGATCAAAAAAATCTACACATAAGCATTTAATAGTTAAGATTCCAGAAACCCAACAGAAGAACAAAATTCTACAAGCAGTTAGAGAAAAGAAATAAATCACCTACAAAGGAAAGCCCATCAGAATCACAGCCGACTTCTCAATGCAAACACTCAAGGCAAGAAGAGCTTGGAGTAACGTATTCCAAGCCCTAAAGGAAAACAGCCTCCAACTCAGATTTATGTACCCTGCAAAACTATCTTTCAAAATTGATGGAGAAATAAGATATTTTCATAACAGAGCACCTTAGGAACTTCATGAATACCAAACCAGCACTCCAAAAAATTTCAGACAATATCCTAGGAAAAGAAAATGAAGATCACAACCCCAGGAAGCCCAGAAGAATGAATCTATTTGGGCACAACAAGAAATTAAACACAAAGGGGGAGAATCCAACAAAAAGAAAAAGTCATGACAATGATAAGTCAATACATATCAGTTATAACCTTCAATGTTAATGGTCTCGAGTCACCAATCAAAAGAAATACACTGGCAGAATGGGTCAAGAAGCGAGATCCAACAATATGCTGCATACAAGAAACATACTTAATTTAAAAAGAAACTCACAGACTGAAAGTTAAAGGGTGGAAAACAATACTCCATGCGACAGAAACCAAAAAAAAACCAGGAGTAGCTATCCTCTTTGCAGATCAAGTGGATTTCAAACCAACACTGATTAAGAGAGAGAGTAACAGGTCAGAGGGCGGAGCTGCCACTTGGAGACGGCGGGACCTTTTTCGTCATGGCTGCAGGGCCGATCTCTGAACGGAATCAAGATGCCACTGTGTATGTGGGGGGCCTTGACGAGAAGGTTAGTGAACCACTGCTGTGGGAACTCTTTCTCCAGGCTAGGCCAGTCGTCAACACCCATATGCCAAAGGATAGAGTCACTGGCCAGCACCAAGGCTATGGCTTTGTTGAATTCTTGAGTGAGGAAGATGCTGATTATGACATTAAAATTATGAACATGATCAAACTCTATGGGAAGCCAATAAGAGTGAACAAAGCATCAGCTCATAACAAAAACCTGGATATAGGGGCCAACATTTTTATTGGGAACCTGGACCCAGAGATTGATGAGAAGCTGCTTTATGATACTTTCAGCACCTTTGGGGTCATCTTACAAACACCCAAGATTATGAGGGACCCTGACACAGGCAACTCCAAAAGTTATGCCTTTATTAATTTTGCTTCGTTTGATGCTTCGGATGCAGCCATTGAGGCCATGAATGGGCAGTATCTCTGTAATCGCCCTATCACTGTGTCTTATGCCTTCAAGAAGGACTCTAAGGGTGAGCACCATGGCTCAGCAGCTGAACGACTTCTGGCAGCCCAGAACCTGCTCTCTCAGGCTGACTGCCCTCATCAGTTGTTCGCTGATGCACCCCCTCCACCTTCTGCCCCCAATCCTGTAGTATCATCACTGGGATCTGGGCTTCCTCCACCAGGCATGCCACCTCCTGGCTCCTTCCCACTGCCAGTACCACCTCCCGGAGCGCTCCCACCTGGAATACTGCCAGCTATGCCCCCACCACCTATGCCTCCTGGGGCTGGAGGACATGGTCCCCCATCAGCAGGAACCCCAGGGGCCGGGCATCCTGGTCATGGACATTTGCATCCTCACCCCTTCCCACCAGCTGGGATGCCCCATCCAGGGATGTCTCAGATGCAGCTGGCCCACCATGGCCCCCATGGCTTAGGACATCCCCATGCTGGGTCTCCAGGCTCTGGGGGACAGCCACTGCCCCGGCCGCCACCTGGAATGCCTCACCCTGGACCTCCTCCCATGGGCATGTCCCCCCGAGGGCCTCCGTTTGGATCTCCCATGGGTCACCCAGGTCCTATGCCTCCACATGGTATTCGAGGGCCTCCTCCACTGATGCCCCCACACGGATACACTGGGCCTCCACGACCCCCTCCCTATGGCTACCAGCGGGGACCCCTGCCTCCACCCAGACCTACTCCCCGGCCTCCTGTTCCTCCTCGTGGCCCACTCCGGGGCCCTCTCCCTCAGTAGATTCTCATTTTCTTTCCTCATATTCCCCTAGCATCTTTGTGATTCCTTGGACCAGTCAGAGTTGTTGTAGTTCCTTGTGGCTAAGGCACAAATCTCTCTCAGCCTCCCCCACCTCCTCTTTTTTTTTTGGGTACTGGGGACTTGCCCTTGCCCAACCTCCTCTTTTTAATGTAAATTTCTTCACAGCTTTGTCTTTTTTATTTTCATCCTAAGTGTTTTGAAAGTGCCCAGAGAAAATAAAACTATACTGTTTATTCAAAAAAAAAAAAAAAAACCACTGATTAAGAGAGACAAAGAAGGACACTACATCTTGTAAAGGGAACAATCCAACCGGAAGAGATGACAATCATAAACATATATGCACCAAACACTAGTGTGCCCAACTATATAAAACAAATACTAATGGACATGAAAAATCAAATACGCACTAATACAATAGTAGTGGGGGACCTCAATACTCCAATGTCACAAATAGATAAATTGGGCTGGGGATTTAGCTTAGTGGTCTCGCTGCCTGCTGTGCAAGTGCAAGGACCTGAGTTCGATCCCTGGTACCAAAAACCCGAAAAACCAAAAACAAATAGATAGATCAACTAGACAAAGAAAAGAATAAGCAACAAAATACTAGAACTCAATCAAACTCCTGAACAAATGAACTTTACAGATGTTTACAGAGTGTTCCACCCCACAAAATCAGACTACACATTCTTTTCAGCTGCACATGGGTCATTCTCCAAAATAGACCACATACTTGCTCA
>NW_004624842.1:4514762-4591626 GCF_000247695.1 Heterocephalus glaber | reverse complement strand
CATGTGTAAATACTGAATAGTTTCTCTAGTGTGAGAAACTGAAAGTGTAAATAAGGACTAAAAGGTATAATAGATAATGTGAAGTAGGAAGGAAAGGAGCAAAGGGGAAGGGGAAGTAGGAGGTGTAGGGGAAAGGAAAGAAGGGAATGGAATTAATATGAGAAAATGAAAAAATGGAAACAAAGTCTTTGTAAATAGGGAGGGCAGAGAATTGGGGAACAAAAGAACTAAGAGAGATTATATAAAGGTGAAAATTCCCAATGATGAATGTCATTATATTGCATACTTAAAATGTACCAATAAAACTAAATAAAAAAACAAATAAAAATGGCCAAAATCAAAGAAAATAAATTCATATGGAAGTAAGTAGTCAGGAATCCTTTGAAAATAAGACCAGTGAAAGGGACAAGTTTTACCAGACACCAAAACATAAAGTTTCAATAGTTCAAATGATTATAAGTGAATGGGAGACCAATGGAACAATAGGGAATCTATTCTCAATTGCAATGAGAATAGAAATCTCCAAAATAGCTGAGCGTGGTGGCGCACGCCTGTAATTCCAGAACTCAGGAGGCTGAGCCAGGACGATCACTGCAAGTTTGAGAGCAGCCTCGGATATACAGTGAGTTCAAGCAAGAGCCTGTCTCAAAAAAAAAAAAAAAAAAGACCAAAATGTATATAGAATTATATCTCATAAAGGTGAAGAAAAAAATGGATTTTTCACTAAATGAACAACTGGGTGGCCAGCTGGAAAAAATGTAAAATTAGATTCATACCACATGTTCTATAAGATACCTCCAAATGGATCACAATTTCAATGTAATAAATGAAACTCAAAGTATTACAAGGAAGCACAAAAGAAATTTTATAACCCTTGAGTGGGAAAGATTTTTCTAATTTAAGGCTAAAAATCTACAGACATAAAAGAAAAGATCAATAAATTCTGATAAATAAAAAAATTCTGCAAGACAAGGTCATAAAAACAAATGACAATGCAAGTTAAAATATCTGCAATCATATCACTGACAATAGAGCAAATCTCAGGGCCAAGGGTATATCTCAGTGGCAAAATGCAAGCCTAGCATTCACAAGGTGCTGGTTTCAATCCCTATCACTAAAAAAAGTAAACCTCATTATATATAAAAAAAAAAGCTTTAGGAAAAATGTGTATGTGTATGTGTGTGCTTATATAGATTTATAAAATAAAAAGATCAACAATTTGAACAAATTTTTGTGTCTAAAATTAGCCACAGAACATGATCACAATACTGAGAAGGAGGTGCATGTCTAGAATCCCAGCACTTGGGTGGCTGAGGCAAAAGGATTGCCATGAGTTCTAGGCCAGCCTGGGCTACATAGTGAGCTTGAATTATAAAGCGAGACTCTGTTTCAATAAATAAATAAATTTTTAAAATGATATATACATATTTATGTAAATTTAAAAAAGAAAATTCAGGGTAAAAGAAATACAGATAAAATCTAAGCATGTATAAAAATATGCAACTTTACAAATATAAAGCAAAAGACTTTAATTCACTGGATTAGCAAAATTCCAAAAATTTGATAATGTGTAATCTTGGTGAGGTTATAGAGAAACAGGCTCATTCATTGTTAGTGGTAGTGCAAATTGGTGTAACACCAATAGTATGGTTGTATCTATCAAAATTACTGGCTGGTGTGATGGCACATGCTTGTAATTCTAGCACAAGGGAGGCAGAGACTGTGAGTTTGAGTGCAGCCTGGCCTCCACAGTGAGTTCAATGCCAGCCTAGACTACATAGTGAGACCTTGTCTCAAAAAACAAAAGCAAGGGCCAGGGATTTAGCTCAGTGGTGCCGCTGCTTGCCTCGAAAGCGCAAGGTCCTGCGTTTGATCCCCAGTACCAAAAAACAAACAAAAAACTACTATTACATTTACCATAACCCAGCAATTTGATTTTTGAATAGGGATCTTACAGATACATTTGTCAGCAAACAAGATGACATATATATATGGTTATTCACTACGCACTTATTTGTAACAGCGAAAGATAGGAAATTATCCAGGTGTACATCAGTAGGTACTGATTACAGTACATCCATAAAAAGAAATGTTAAAAAAAAATGCAGCAAGAAAATGCTGTTGGTGTACCTACCTGGAAAGATCTCCAAGATATATTAGTGAGAAAAAAAAATCAAGGTGTAAATCACTGAGTACAATATGCTACTTTTGCGAGAAAATAGTACTCTACAGATAAATAACCAAAACTGCAGAGAATCTGGAGCTTCTTGAATTCTAAAGTAGCTCAAACTTACAGAACATTATTATATGCCATGAACTGTTCTAAGTGCTTCATATTACTGACATGATTAATTAAGTTCTATTACCTGCCCCAATTTTACAAATGAGGAAACTGTGGCACAGAGAAATTACTTGGTTAAGACCACATGAATTGTGCCATGATTTGAGCCCAGGTAGTTAGATCCTGTAAAAGCTGGACTCTACACTCTATATACTGAGACTACTTGAGTATTTGGTTAAAGCACATTTTCAGCTCACTAGAGACTGATGGATTCATTCACTGATTCAAAAGTACGCAATATATGCCAGGTAGTGTTCTAAATGCTAAAGAAACATAGATGAAATTATAGACAGGGAGCTTATATTCAAGCAATACTTTAGGTTTAAAGCATAAAATTCTCAAACCACAGCACTTATCTAATACTTACAGAATATAATTTATTCAAAAGTCTCAAGTAACAAACTGGCCAGTTCTCCTTTAACTAGCTAGAACAGTTGTTCTCAAATTTTTCTGCACTTGAAAATCACCTACTCATAGGATCATTAAAAACTATCAAAATCTAGGCCATACCTCCAGGTCAATTAAATCACAATCTGAGAGGGTAGGAAAGAAATAAAGGCATCAGTAGTTTTCCAAGAACCATAAGTGATTCCAATGTGGTTTTTTGAGACAAAGTCTCACACTATGTAGTCCAGGCTGGCCTCGAACTCACGCTGATCCTCCTGCCTCAGCCTCCCAAGTGCTGGCATTATAGGCACATGCCACCACACCTGGCAGTGATTCCAATGTGAAGACAAGTTTTGAAAATCACTAATCTAGACTTCTTATCTGTGTGAATAATGATAAATTTAATTTGTGATGACACAGAAACAAGTACCTGAATGAAAACAATTACTATATACACTTGCCCTTCCGTGAGACTTGTAAGGCAGCTTTTTTTTTTTCCTCCAATGTTATAAATTCTGAAAACATCAGAAAGGACCAAATGAAAAATTACATTATTTTTTGAATTTATCCTTACCTCCATTCCCCTCTAAAATCAACTGAGAAATTCACCTTTCTACCTTTCCTTAGTTTTTTCCATGGAACCAATAAAGAATTCCATCATATTATACTCATTCAACATAACTGACAAAGACATAACTCAGATGTTTTTCTATTAAGCAGGTCTTATTTAATTAGTTTCGATCAAACGCAGCTTGCCAAAGTAAAATACTCTATGGACATTGAGATCAAAATGCCTTCTTTTTAATAAGTAATTTATGTCTTAAATTCAAACTTTTGTTTAAGTTGAAACTAAGTCTTTTATACATCAAACGTTCATTTGTATTCTATAGAATCAACAGACCTGTTTAAGAACTCTCTGACCACTCTCAGAAAAGAAAGTCAGTAGGACCCCTCTCCATTCCTCCCAGGACCTAGACAAAAAGGAAAATAGGCAAAGAGGAAGAAGATAAACATCAGAAGACTAAATATAAACCCAATAAACATATTCAAAATAAAGTTTTATGATGACCAAATTTTTTCTATCACTGTTTTTGCTAATTTTATTCAGATAGAAGTGTAAAAGACACCAGATGATGTCTAGTCCAGTGGTTTTTAACAAGAAAAGCTTACTATAATCACCTAGAAAGCTTAAGATATTTTCAAAATACCTCTGTAGTGGTTTTGTGTATTTATTTCAAAATTTATTATCTTTATCTACTCCTTATGAGTTGTATATTTAAATTAACACACTGAAAAAACCAGATACAGTGCCTTTGGCTTAGACAGAATCTCTAAAACATTCTAATTAAGTGGGAGTCAGAAACAGAGTCCCACAGAGGTTTCATGATTTGCCTTAGCTCACAGATGTTAGCTATAGATTCAGTCACTCTTGTTATTTTACTTCTGTGTTTTAAACCGTAAATATGCTATACCAAAATGCATCATTTAAAGGTACAAGCTCTCAATGAGAAAGGTAAATGTGTTGTATACCTAAAATGTACCAATAAAAGAATTTAGTAATAAAAAATAAATATGCTATAACATCATACTTTCAAATTTAATGTTTACTCTTCTACTTATTCTCTGAAAAAAAGGTATTAAAATGACAACTGCAAAAACAAACAAGGAAACAAATAAATGGAGAACACAGCTGTCCTGAATTCATAACTGCACTATCACAGTTGCTTCACCTTCCATATAAGGAAATTTGTCTATGCAACCATTTTCAAACCTCAGTATCCAATTTTTTTTTTTTTGGTATCAGGGATCCAACTTGGGTCCTTGAGCTTGCGCAGCAGGCAGCAAAACCACTGAGCTAAATCCCCGGCCCCTCAGTATCCATTTTTTAATGCTCTTAATAAAGACATATTTTAAATTATTAGCAGTAAAATCAACTGGGTATATATTTAATATAGAGTAGCATTATATGTGATAAAACTTTATAGGGTAAAAATGGAAAGAGGGCTAGGCTGAGCACAGCGGGGTGAGTATGCAGTATTCTTTCTGGTTGTAGCCTTTCCATAAGTTGTTAACATGAATCTGGACACAAACTCTCTCAGCCTAAGAATCTTACATTATAAAATAAGAGGAGAGACCACTGGAGCTAGAACTAAACAAAATCTCAAGTTCTTTTTTAAGCTTAAAAAATTTCAAAAAACAAAAACAAAAAATTAAATTAAAACTCAAAGACTGGGCTGGGGGGTAGAGGTAGTATGCTTGCTTAGGCCTGCCCTGAGAGTTTGATCCTCAGCTCCAACAAAACCCAACCCAACCCAACCCAACCCAACCCAACCCTTTAAGGACTATTTATCAAGAAATTATTCTTCTTCAGTGTCAGTAGATTAAGAATTGTGACAACCTCTGTAAAAAAAAAAAATCTTGCAGTTTCCAATAAAATTGAAATCAGCAATCTTTTAACCTACATTTGAGGATTTATCCTACAAATGTAAAAGCTCTTTTTCTTAAAGATATAGTATATGCACAAGAATGTGATGGGAAAAGATCAGAAATAGACTTAATATCCATTCCATTGAGTGAAAACAACACAGAATATTATGCAGACAGTAAAGAGTGAGTTAGATTTGCTTAATGTGTATGGTATCATGATGGTTGCATAAAATAAAAGAAAGCAAATCGGTGTACGCACTTTGTACTTCTAAGAACATAGAGGAAAATGTGGAAGAATGATAGGCTATTACATTTGGGTAGCTGGGAGGATAGGAAGATGCTAATTTTTTTTTTTTTTTTTTTTTTTTGGACCGGGGATCGAATTTGGGACCTTGGCACTTGTAAGATAGATGGTGGAACCACTGAGCTAAATCCCCAGCCCTGGCTAGCTTTTTTGTCATACAGTTTAGATGATATTTGCCATGTTGCAATAAACATGCAAAATTTTTGTGGTTTGAAAGGTAAATCCTATTTAAGTATAATCTGTCAAAAAAGAAAGAGCAAGAAAAAAATTGATAAGAATGATAGAAAAGACAGTAAAGAATTGTTACATAAAAGATAGTCAAATGAAAACAGAAGCCAAGGAATAAAAACAAATCCTAGGTGCTTTTCAGATAGATGTGTAAAACAACTTTTATCTTAATTTTTTTTTTTTTGGTACCAGGGATCGAACTTGGGACCTTGCACTTTCAAGGCAGATTGCGGAACCACTGAGCTAAATCCCCAGTCCTTATCTTAATTTAAAAATTTTTAATTTTATTATTATTATTTTGTATGTGTTACTGGGGATTAAACCCAGGGTCTTTGCATTGAGCTACATCTCAGCTCTTTATTTTTTATTTTGAGACAGGCTCTTGCTAAGTCACTAAATTGCCTATGCTGGGGTTGAACTTGTGATCCTCCTGCCTCAGCTTCCCAGAGTGCAGGAATTACAGGCAGGTGCCACTACACCTGGCTAAATCAATTTTTATGAACCCAAAATTTATCTCTACTTCACAATTAAAAAAAAAAGGAGCTTCCGACTTAAGGGTTTTATGATTTTTGTCTGTTTAAAGTTTTTTTTTTTAAAAAGCACAATTCACAAAATCCTATCAAAGAATCAATCTCTCTGATTAAATTTTACTTGCTTTTAGCTATATTCAGACACTTGAAATTTATCTTTTAGAACAATGCACAACTCTTTGTTATATTGAATAAAATTGTACATACATAGTAAAAACACAAAAGAAAATAGTGAATCTATAATGAACAGTCACATGCTGTTAAAAACAAATGCTAGCAAGATGAGCTACATTCATTATTTGAAAAAATGTTCACCATTGATAAAATTTGCTTACACATTTGTTAGTCACAAAAGAAGAAAAATGCAACTTTACAATGAAGAATCTGGAGAGATCTGGCAATTACCAGATTAACCCTGTGATAAAATTTACCAATAATAAAGAGACAACCATTAAGACATTTATGTACTTGGGCCGGGGATCTAGCTCAGTGGTGCTGCCACCTGTCTCACAAGTGTAAGGTCCCAAGTTTGATCCCCTGTACCAAAAAAAAAGCCAAAGGAAAAAAAAAAAAAAAAGACATTTATGTACCCCATGATACAAAGCAACGTGAAGAATGTCAAAATGAGTAATTAGAATATAATTGAGTCTTTAGAATGTAATACATAAGTTTTAACCTTCTATTTTGGGGAAATATAAAAATTAAAGGCGACAAAAACAATTATGTAAATCCAGAACGTGAGATGTTCAGTAAGAAAACTGTTCTAGTGTCAACAAATCCATGGAATGGAAAAAAGGGGATTGGGCACAGATGAAAACAGAAGTGTTCTAAGTTTAAAAATAGACTATAGAAAGGGGTTGAGTGTGTAGCTCAGTGGTAGAGTGCTTAACGAGGGGCTAGGTTTAATCCCCAGGACCACAAACAAGAACAACAAAAAAAACTACAGCAAATGCATTGTGAGGCCCTTAATTTGATTCTACTTCAAACAAATCAGCTACAAAAGTCATTTTGGAGACAATTGGAAAAACTTAAATACAGGCTTACTGTTAGATAACAATAAGTTACTGTTGGGCCGGGGATTTAGCTCAGTGGTTCCGGTGCCTGCCACGCAAGCGCAAGGTCCCGAGTTCAATCCCCAGTACCAAAAAAAAAGAGATTGAGAAGTTACTGTTAATTTTTTTTAGGTGTAAAAGTGGTATTGGGATTATGCAAGAGAGTGTCCTTATTTGTAAGAGATGCATGCTGAACTAAAGGCATAAATCTCCCTTCTATCCTTTTCTTCCTTCCTTCCCTTCTTCTCACCCTCCCTTCCATTTTCTTTGGTTTCTTGAAAAAAGGTCTTGCTATATTGCCAAGGCTGGCCTTAAACTTACTGTAGAGCTCAAGTTGGCCTTGAACTCACAATACAGACATTCCTTGTTTATTGATTGACTTAAAAGTTTTGCAACTAGTTCATTAATTGAATTGATAACTAAATGAGGAATTGTATATAGTGTGTACATTAAAATTTTTAGAACAAAAAAATGGTCAAAGGAAACTCCAACTTAATGACTTTTTTATTTGTATTTATTTATTTTATTTTTTTGCACCTTTAAAATTCTTTAATCTTGTGCTTTAAAACAAAGATTGCAGCTTTCCCATGTGGCTGACACTAAGGCAAGGGGGGGCGAGGTGCAGGCATCACTGAAGCTTGAGTTGGAGCTACAGGGCAGTCCCTACAGTGGGCACAAAGAGGGGCACAGGCAGAGGCAAACGGCCCTGAGCAGGCAAGAACACCTTAGGCAGGACTTCTGACCTGTGCCCCAGCTAGCAGGGCACCCTCTGAGAGCTGGGGGCACTGGCAGAGCCTCAGGCCAGCCCCACTTGGCCTTTAGTTCTCAGCAGCCGCAGACTGCTCCAGGCCCAGGTTCCCCAGCCAGCATCCCAGCATTCTCATCAGGGAGTGCTGAGATCAGCTGCAGATGGAGTCTGACCAGATAACAGCCAGGGGCCTGTAAAACAGAGAAGGCAAAACGATCCTTCCCATGCAGGGAGGCAGCCTTCAAGGGGTGAAAGGCTGGAGGTGCCCAGAGAGAGCAAGATCCAGCCCAAGGTCACACAGCAGTCCTGATGGGCACAGGCAGATAAGAGCCCCCTTCTAGCTCTATGCCCTTCCTGACTTGGGCACCCTCAGCAAGGGAAGCCTACTGCCCCTCCAGGAGCCCCTATGCCATGTGATGCCCTCCTGGCCTGCCCTGCCCCCCTACCCAGCCTGACGGAAGAGGCAGCAGGGGCCAACTCTGTACAAGAGAACCTTGAGGACCCATGCTGAGGTGCAGGCAACTAGTCAGTCCTCCTTCTAAGTGCTTCTGTCCCTCTACCCCCAGTCCTGGCCTCTGATGTCCCTGACTCCACTCCAGGCTTTCCCACCCTCACAGAGGCCACAGCTATCTGGTAAGTCTGCTCTGACCCATCAGAAGCCGTGCTGTCCCTGAGTCAGATGCAGGCCCCAGGCCTGCCCTGGTCCCTGTCTCATCAACCTCTGCCCATCTACCCTCAGCCAGGGGACAGAGCTGGGTCAAGGTGCTCATGTTACCCCATCCCCAGCACAGCATAGGGCTCAGCACAGAGGGCTGAACAACAGAACATAAAACTACAATATTATACAGTATAATCAGCAAAAATTACAGTAATGTGTAAACAAACTGTTGTATAAAAAAAGATATTGAGGCTCTATAAACAAGATGTACAGAACTGCACACACAAGAAAAGATGGGTCATAACCTCAAGTGCCAGGTCGTAAGTCCAAATAGTCGTTAAACAGATATGTCATCAAGCAAGGAATATCTGTATTCCTGCCTCCACCTCCTGAGTACTGGGATTATAGGTATGTACAACTATGCCCAGTTATGATGTCTTTATTTTTATAAGGTTTAACATAATAAATATATTATTAAGCCTATGTCAATATGTTGAATATGTGGCAGGTATTATTTCTGGTTTTATTTTTTTTGGAATATGTTTGAAATTTTCAATGGTAAAAGATTAAAATATTTTTAAAACCTGTGGTATCACTACTATTCTAGAAGAAAAAAATTATGCAATCCAATATTGACTACTAACGATTGGCAATATAAACTAGTAGTCATCCTAAAGAATAATCTGACAATGAAAAGTGATATTCTTTATCCTGATTAAATCATTTTAGAGAATATAGTCTAAGAAAAAATAGGGGGAAAAGTTTATAAAAAATGTTACAACAGTACAACTGAGAATTATAAAACAAATTTAAAAAAAACCAAAATCACTCAAATACCAAATAACTAGCCAGGTGTGGTGGTACACGCCTGTAATCCCAGCATTCAGAAGGCTGAGGCAGAAGGTTCACCAAAAGTTAGAGGCCAGCCTAAACTATACAGTGAGTACAAGGCCAGCCTGAACTACATGGCAACTCTGCCTCAAAAAAACAAAAACAAAAAATCAAGTTTGGATATTATGTATCCACTAAAACTGACAGATACACATAGAAAAGTACATCAATATTTTGCCAAATTTAAAATAACTGGGCCAGGGATGTAGCTCATCAGCGTTGCGCCTGCCTGGCAAGCACTGAGTTCGATCCCTGGCACCAAAAAAAAAAAAAATAAAAATAAATAAAAATAACTGTAACTCCTTGGATTAGATCACAAATATATAAAAAAAAGACTATAAAAACTCTATATGAATTAAGCTTATAAAGGCTATACAAATGCAAAAATGACTGTGCTACGTGTTAGCCCATAATATTTAAACAGTTTAAATACTTGTGTAGGGACACAGTTCTTAAGAAAAATACAAACAATACAGACATAGAATCAGGAAGAACTGTCCAGGTACAAATAAGAAAAAGTACCTGAGGCTATTATTGACCACAATTTTAATTCCTAATTATAATTAGAATACAGTGCTACTGTAGCCACATAACTACCATTAAAAAGACACATAGTTGGACACACATGCACCACATTTGTAATCCCAGCTACTCAGGAGGCTGAGCCAGGAGGATTGCACCTTCCTTTGAGGCCAATGTGGGCAATTTAGCATGACTTTGTTTCAAGATAAGGGCTGAGGTGTAGCTCAGTGGTAGAGTAAGTGCTTCTCTAGGATACCTGAGGCCCTGGATTCAATTTCTAGTACCACAAACAAATAAATAAATAAAAATAAAAGACTGTGGTGGTAACTCAGTGCTCTCTAGGTTTAATCCCTAGCACCACAAAACAAACAAAAAGCCCTCAAAGTTTGTTGGTGGTTGTTTTTAGTAAGAGGGATTTCTGGACTATCTTGACAAAAAGTTGCTAGCACATACAAATGAGGAAGGGTAGGTGTATTAAGTCATGAACCACCTGCTGTTCTCCGTGATAACTTGACCAAGGCTAGGGATGTGGCTAGGTGGTAAAACTCCCTTGCATGCACAAGGCCCTAAGTTCAATTCTCAGCACTGCAAAAACAATAATAAAAATCATACAAATTAGAATGATTACTTGATCATAAAATCCTCTAAAGTTGAATCAGTTATTCAAAGCTTGAATCAGTCGCCTATCATTTCAAAATTCTGTAGTGACATCTTGCTTCCAAATACTGCTCATTCGGTAACATTCAAATGTCCAAGACCTGACATCAATGTTCTCAACAAACTACTCTGGCTTCATCTCTCTATAATTCAACACATCAACAAACCAGACTTCTCACTACTTCATTACCTAAATATCCCTTAACCCCACTTGTTGTAATCTTACCCTTCTAAATATTTACTAAGTTTCAAATGCTACTGTTACGGGTTGAACTGCATCCCTCAAAAAAATATGTTAAAAGTCCTAACCCTCAATGCCTGAGAATGGGAATTGATTTGGAAACAGGGTTACTGGAAATGTAATTAGTTGAGGTGTGGTCATACTAGAGTAGGGTGAGCTCTTAATCCAACATGACTCTTGTTCTTATAAGAAGGAACAGGGCCAGGGATTTAGCTCAGTGGTGCTGCCGCCTGCCTCGCAAGTGCAAGGTCCCACGTTCGATCCCCGATACCAAAAAAAAAAAAGCATGAAGGAAATTTGGCCACAGAAACAGAGACATATGGAGAACTTCATATGACAACAGGGTCAGAGACTACTGTGATGCAGCAGGAAGATGAGGAGTACAAAGAATTGATGGAAGCTAGAAAAAGGCAAGGAAAGAATCTATTCAAAGTCTTGGTGGGTGGGTATTCCCCTGCTGACATTCTGAATTCAGGTTCTAGCCTCCAGACTATGAGGGAATAAACTTCTGTTGTGTTAAATCAGTCATCTAGTTTGTAGGACTTTGTTACAACTGATTAAAGAAATGAATATATCAACTTCTCCATGAAGCCTTCTCTCACCTTCCAAATAGAAGTGATCTCATTCTTCTCCAAATTCCCATAATATTTACTATCTGAGTTAAAACACACTTTCCACCTTCTTATGTTCACATCACCTTCAAAAATGAATTCTGCCTTCCTGGAAGGCAAAAACTAATGGCTGACTCTCTATACCCTGGATTAATCATGGAAAATACTAGAGGGAAAAAATGTGTCTATATTGAACATGTAGACGTTTTTCCATTGTTCCTTAGGCAATACAATATAACAAGTATTGCCAGGGATTTAGCTCAGCGGTTTCGCTGCCTGCTGCACAAGCTCAAGGACCTGAGTTTGATCCCCAGTACCAAAAAAAAAAGAAGACTACACAATATAACAAGTATTTGCATTCCATTTACATTGTTTAGGTATTATATATTATTTAGAAATGATTCAAAGTATACAGCAGGATATACATAGGTTATATGTAAATAATAAATCATTTTTTTTCCTGTTTCTACAGTGGCTTGTCTTGCTTACTAAAGCTATTTTATATAAGGGGCTTTAGCATCTGTGAATTTTAGTATCCAAGGGGGCCAGAAATTATTACTATTATTATTAACTGACACAGACTATACAATTCTTTACAAGTAAAAGATGTAGTTCTGGTCTTTTGCTTTATAAGGTTTGTATATAAAATAAAGCATATCAGCAAATTGTAGGGCTGCATTACTCCTTCCACCAAAGCCTTAGTATTTCCTTTAGGTATACATCTATACGTATCTCTAGTTGTCTATTACCTCAGAAAAAGTTTTACTGAGGTCCTAGGCACCTCATATCAGCCAACTTATATCATTTTTAAAATAAGGTAAAACAGAAAAAGATCAAATGTAGAAAATAAATGTCAGACAACACAATATGTAGACCCTGGAGCTGAAGGGAGGGAAAGGGGGAAGTAAACAGACACTGGCCTGGCCTTCAAGGAGCGCCGTATCTAGTGAGCAGGGAAGGAATAAACTAGCTCCATATCTTTCCTTTATCCCTACTTGGTCATGTACTTCACAGCAAGGCTTCCTTTCCTACTAACTTTTATTATATCAATGTATGGCTAAAACTTTTGATGGCTTCCCCAACCAAGTCCAAACTTCCCAGCTTGAAACAGAAGAGTATTCAAAGCCTTCCATGATTTGGAAGCATAGTATACAAAGAATAGGAAGATAGGCTTTGCTATTATTAGATTGCCTAGATTCAAATTCTTTCTCCATTAATTATTAGTTCTATTCATTAGTTTCTTTGTAAAAAGGAAAAAAAGAGTGCCTACCTCACTAGGCTGCTGTGAGGATTAAATAAAACAGTACCTGTGAAATGCTCAAGATCTTATCCAGCAAACCGTAAGCATGTAAAAAATTATGAGCTACTAATATTTTCTTAAAATTTTATTTTATTATTATTGTTGTTGTTCAATCTCCATTTCCGGGCTTAATTCCAATGACACTTTCATTAACAACCTTATTTTCCAGGCAAATTAGGCTCTTTATTATCTCCTAAACACTGCTATCCTCATGCTTTCACTCAGCCTGGAAAATATAATAGTGTCTCATCTCCAAGCATTAAGATTCTATCAGGAAGCTGAGGCAAAAGGATGGTAAGGCCAGCCTAGGCTATATAGTGAGTTCAAGGCCAGCCTGGACTACATGAAACCCTGGTTTGAAACAAAACAAAATAAAACAAACTCTAAATATTCTTAGGAGCTCTGCTCATGGGTCTCTTTCGGGTACCATACTTTGATATCCCAGCTCTATTACAGATACTCTCCATTACACAAACTCTGGCTAGATTTGTCCTGGTATTCTGTAGAGTTGTAGCCAATTTACAGTCTAAGTGGTACGGCTCAATATATGTTTCATGAATGAATCCTTGTTTCTCTCATGCCACCACTCTTCTGGACCACAGTTCCACATCAGAAGTAAAAAGAGTTTTCCTGCAGTATTTCATAAAGCTACCCAGTAAGTTTTCTTTTCTATCACCAATGTAGTAATTTTTGATATAATACAGTATCTAACACACAGTAGATTCCTGTGAATTGAAGGAAGGTGAATTGAGTCTTTTAATTTCAAGTATCATTTTACTCATTAGGTATGGCTTAGCCTTAAAACAGATTTTAATTTTACCTGCCCACAAAATCATGTATCAGTTTTTGGCCATCCTGCCTCTATTCCAATATTTCATTTACTAGTTGAGGGAAGAGAGCATTCAAAACCTCGGTAAAGCCAGTCATGGTGGCACTTCCCTATTCCTAGCACTACAGAGGCTAAGGAGGATCATAAATTAGAGGTCAGCCTAGGCTGCATAGTAATTCAAGGCCAGCCTAGACTACATAGTGAGACTCTCTCTCAAAAAACCAAACCAAACTAAAAAAATGCCAGTAATGGGCTGGGGATTTAGCTCAATGGTTCTGCCACCTGCCTCACAAGCCCAAGGTCCTGAGTTTGATCCCCTGTACCAAAAAAAAAAAAAAAAAAAAGACTTCCTTGCCAGGGATTTAGCTCATTGGTTCCACCGCCTGCCTCACAAGCTGAAGGACCCAAGTTCGATCCCTTGTTTAAAAAAAAAAAAACAAAGCCAGTAAATTAGTCAAAATATCAAATGTCTTCAAGGCTATAAAAGCAAATACCAAAGCAACAGGGTAGTGCAGACCATAGAGAACTTTAGAAAATATATATCCCACCTAAAAATTTCAGCTAATTATTGTCATGAGAGTATGGGCTTGCTGCTGACAGATTTTCCAATTTTCTAAGATAAGTCAAAAACTCAGGAGTTTGTGTAATTTGTGTGTGTGTGGTAATGGGGATTGAGTACTAGGCAAGTACTCTAACATGGACCCACACCCCAGTCCATGTGTAAATTTTTAAAACATGAGTGTGAGCCAAACAAAATGTGTGCTGGTCAAATTCAACCACGTGGTGCCAGTTTGCATCCTCTGCTACCGAAGTACAGAAGTACAGAAGTTTTACAGAAGTTTTCTGTAAAAGTAGTGCTGGTGCAAAAGAAGTCCATTTCTGCAAACAGTTTACGGCAGCCCTAAAACTAAGCAGTTCCTTGAAAGCATCTCCTGCAACTCTGAGCCTAGTTCTCAACCATTCTGACCTCACCTGAAAGCCAAATTAACCAGACAAAATTTAGTTGCGTACAGTGAGCCGGGGAGTCAGAAATGAACAGTAGTGCTAAATAACAGCTAGCATTTTCTAGGTGCCAGATACTGTTCTACACATTATATTAATTAACTCATCCTCACAATAATTCTTAAAGATGAGGAAACGGAGGCACAAAGACTATGGAATTTCTCCAAGGTCACACAATTAGCAGACAGCACTGAAATGAGGGTCTCTGAGAGACTCTATCCAAAAAATTCTCAATTTGAAAGCAATCTTTATTTAATACATGGTGCTGGGATCAATGGCTATTCTGGACCCTACCTTACACCACACATAAAAATCAATTTCAGACAAATTAGAGATCTAAACCCTAAAGGCAAATCAAGAGAGACACTACAAGATAAATATAAAGAGTAAATGCAAAATCTTGGGAGGGTAAAAGATTGATAAATGTGATTACATTAAAATTAAAAAAAAATTTTTTTTGGCAGTACTGGGGATTGAACCCAGGGATTCAGGCATGCTAGACAAGTTCTCTATCACTGAGCTACATCCCCAGACCTTTTCTACTTTGAGACAAAGGCTGGCTAAATTGCCCAGGCTGGCCTTGAACTTGGAATTCTCCTGTTTCAGCCTCCAGAGGAGCTAGAATTACATACAGGTGTACACCACCATGCCCACCTGTTTTTAAAATAAGCAACAAACTGGGAAATGACATCTGTAATAAATATAAACAACAAAGGATTGATATTCAGAATATATCAGGAATCTTTTGAAAAAGACAACTGTCATGGCTTGTGTTTAGATGTTTCCCCAAAGCTTCATGGGGTCACAGATGGGGCCTTTTTCAGAGGTGGTTGGATCTACAGTGTGTGACACTGGGACTGATTCATGATGCCTAGGCTCAAGGGCACTAGGATTAAGGGTGTGAATGTTACCTACCCTAAGTATCCTAGATGTATTAGAAAAGGGGCAGAGAGATGCTGTTAAGGCCCCTCCCTTGTTGTTTTTCCTGTCTTCTGCATACAAGGAACTGTTTCTCCTCTGTAATGCACCTCTACCATGTGACACTCTGCCTTGCAGTCAGCCAATTATGGACTGAAACCTCTACAAACTGTGAGCTAAGTAAAGCTTTCCCTCTTTCACTTTGGGTGTTGGGTATTTTGTCTCAGCAACGAGAAGTAACTAAGACAACAACCCAATAGAAAAATGGTGGAACAAGGCCCAGCATAATATAAACTATATAAACTTGGTACTACCACAAGTGCCACACAACAGACTCCAGAACACTAGACCTTGCCATCACTGACTGATATAAAATATAGAAAAATCTATGGCTAACTGCAGTCATACAGAATATAAAGGATCCAGCCAGGAGGGCAGAGCCAAGATGGTTATTCTCCACAATATGGAAATTACATGGTAAAGCACAGAGGTTGAGCATACAACATTCACATATGTACATTAGCGTTGGCAAATGTTTTGTGAAGGGTATTTTCAGCTTTGTGAACAGATATATCTTTTCTGCTGCAACTACTCAATTCTGCCACTGGCAGGACTAAAGCAGACACAGACAATATATAAATGAACAAGTGAGCTGTATTCAAATAAAAATTTCTTTACAAAAAATAGGTGGACAAGATTTGGCCATCTGGCCATAGTTTTTTGAACCCTAGCAAAGAGTGGTGTGATTTTCCTACATTCTGAGAATACTTTCTTCATCTTTACCCTGCTTTTACGTTGATGTTTCACTCTGATTTTCTTAAGCAAAAATTCAGCACTTTTAAGAGCTCTGCAATGGTTTCCAAAAGTCTGCTACTCCACTTTTGGTTTTTTGAGACAGGGTCTCACTTATGTAGCTCAGGCTGTCCTCGAACACACCATGCAGCCAAGGATGGCTTTGAACTCAGTTTCTTCCTGCCTTAGCTTCCAGAGTACTTGGATTAGCAGTTTATGCCACTATACCTGGCTCATCTTTCTTGAAATGTCTTTAAAGCTACCATCCAAAACTAGAAATCTAACCTCTCTGTATCTTTTACCACTCACAAAGTCATTATCAACACTTGAAAATTTTAATTTTGCTCAATGTCCACTGCCTCAACCTCAATTCAGGCCCCTACTTCTTCCTTGTTATTAATCCTATTCTTTGAAAAAGGATCCATTTATCTCTTTAAAATTTGGTGGGTTTTTTTGGTACTGGGAATCGAACTCAGGACCTTGTGTTTGCCAGGCAGGTGTAGTGCCGCTGAGCTAAATCCCTGGCCCTATCTTTTAAAAATTTAAACTTCATCATACACTCCCATTTTCAAAAATCTTAACTGCCTCCCTCTGAGGTCTCACTCCAAATTCCTTAACAAAGTTCTTCACAATCAGAATCTAAACAATGTTCCTAGTTTCATCTCTGACCACTTTCATGTACACTCTATGCTCCATCTACTTTCCCTGAAAATTCATATTTTCACCTAAAAAGCTCTTCTCTCCAACTCTCACTTGCAAACTCCTCTCTCAAGACACATCTCAAGCGCCCACCCTTCATGAAACCTTCCCTGATTCCCAGAGCAAACACACCCACTTTGTTTCCTCACAACCTGTAACAGTTACTATACTGAACTATCATTGTTTACATGTCTACTTCTTTCTTGGTACTGAATACCCAAAGTGAAAAGACTTAACCTTAAAGTGGCACGTGAATCCTTAGTGCCTAGCATAATGCTTGGTACCCAGTAGATGTCTGCTGAATCAAAGACAAGCCTGTTGGTAGGAGTAAGAAAATGAGATCTAGGGCTTCAAACAGGGAGTCCATACATGGAATTCAGGGGGGAATCTATGAATTTGGATGGATTCAATTATAAATGTAGGTAGCAAGCTGAAATTCTAGCACTAGCAGTGATCTGTAACTCTGTAACAATAAAAATCACAAATATCTTTATATTATAGTTGTTGCTGTTATCTTCAAGTGTTATTTATGCTTATCATGTCTTTGAAATTATAATTATCAGACCCTTCACAAGATTTGATTTTTCTTTCTTTTTTGTAGTGCTGGAGATCAAAACTAGGGCCTCACACATGCTAGGCAAGCACTCTACCACTGAACTACACTTCACAGTCTTAGATATGATAGTTTAATGTGCTTATTTAGATGTATATGTATGCTAGTATATCATGATTTGAATATTTTAATAATTTGAATATTGAATTGTATTTCAATATAATTGGTTTTCTCCCAGCACTTGGAAGACTTTGCAGCCTGGGCTACAAAGCCAGGACCTGTCTATCTCAAAACACTACCACCAACAACAACATACTACGTATGTCTACACATACAGGTTTTCTTTCTAATCCAATGCATCTTATTTTATACAACTAAAAAAAATATTTTAAGAGGGGTCTATATGTTTCCCTAAATGCATTTGTTCACATGGCACAGGTAAGTCAGGCCTCACTGTATTAGAAAGATCCAGAATAGAGGCTGGCAGTGTAGATCAATGGCAGAGTACACACTCAACATGAACAAGGTCCTGGTTTATATCCCAAACACCAAAACAAAACAAAACAAAACAAAACAAAAAAAGGACCCAGAACAAATTAATTGTTGCTGTACATATGCATGGTATTAAAATCTCATTTAATAAATGCCTTCATAACCTTCTTTTTGAAAGTCCTTTTTAATTATATGGGACCCTGCATCTATTATAGTCATCCCTCAGTTATCTGTGGAAAATTGATTCCAGGACTCCTGGGGTACCAAAATCTGCAAATACTAAAATCCATTATATAATATGGTGTAGTATTTGCACATTGTATCTACTTTAAATCGTCTCCAGATTATTTTTACTAATACAAGGTAAATACCACACAAATAACTGTTTATACCACATAGAGAATAATGACAAAAAAAAATGTCTCTACATGTTGCTCAGTACAGACTAATTATTTTGTTTGTCTGTTTCTTGAGACAGGGTCTTGCTATGTAGTTCAGGCTGGCTTTGAACTCACGGCAATCCCTGTCTCAACCTCCCAAGTGCTGAGATTATAGGCGTGCACCACCATGCCTGGTGACACAATGACACAATTTTTCAAAAGAATATTTTCAACTAGCCATTTATTGAAGTCATGGATGCAAAACCCAGGGGTACAGAGAGCCAACTGTATAACATGATTGATTTGCATAGCTTTCCTCAGACCTTCCATTGCCCATGTGAACTCTGAACTCTTCTCTATCATGATTCAACTTCAATTAAAGTTTGAACACAATACAGTTCCTAGGTTTCTACCACTGTTCACTTTTTTCTTTTAGGTTTCTTGTGTTCCTTTCCTATCAGTATGCAACTAAAAGAGAAGGAGCGTGTCTTAAAACTAGAAAGAGGGGCTTTTTTTGATACTGGGGTTTGAACCCAGGGGTGCTCTACCACTGAACTACATCCCCAGCCTTTCAAATTTACTTTTATATTTTGAGACAGGGTCTTGCTGGGTTGCCCAGGCAGGACCTCCAACTTACATCTTCCTGACTCGGCCTTCCTCAGTGCTGTGATTACAGGCATGTACCACCACCAGGCTCAGTTAGAGGTTCTTGAAGGTAACTTCTCTGCACCAACAAAGATGAGCTAGGAAATATCCAATAGCTGGTTACCTAAACTTTCTTGTATCCCCTTCACCTTTGAACTGACAAACTTGTCACAAACAAAACTAATGGTTCTTCATTTTTCTCCCAGTTAGTAAATTCCTTTAAGGCAAAGTGTTGAATGAGAAGGCAGCAGATCACTTCCAGGAGGCCTCTGTCATTAACGTGTACGATCTTGGGAAGTCTACTTTCTGTGTCTCAGTGAGACACCACTATTTGCTCTGAAATCATTACATGACTTCTAAGGTCCTTTTGGGGTTTTTGTTGTTGTTGTTGTTTTGGTACCGGGAATCGAACTCGGGACCTTGACCTTGCAAAGCAGGCGGCGGAACCACTGAGCTAAATCCCCAGCCCCGGTCCTTTGGGTTTTATACATTCACTCTTCTTCATCATTCTTACTGGCTTCAATAAAGCCTTCCTGAAGACCTCTCCAGGTGACCCAGCTCCTAAGCAGTGGGCTGTCCTCTTTCAGGGAAGACACCCTGGGTCACCGCCCCCAATAGTCTGGTGCCCCCTTTTAAAGAAACACACAACTCCCTAGTTGATGGACGTTCTCTGCGTTCTTGCCATCCAGTTCTACTCTATGTACTATTTGCCGGCTAGCTCCAACACCCAAACCTCAGCCTCCCATTTCTCTCATCAAGCTCTTCGTTCTTCCTATCCCCCCCCCCCAACAGAGGGTGGAGGCTCCTGGGGGGAATCTTGTCTTCAATCCACTTCGAGTTGTAGGGATTGTAAATGTGCCCCAGAACCTAGAACCAGCCCTATCGGACACATTCATTTATACCCCTATTTCTAATCATCTCTCCTCACCGCCAAGAATTGCTTCAACACTGACAGCCTGAGCTTGGTCCTACCTACTCTAGAGTTTGGAACACGACCCACGGCCTAACCTAACTCCAGGACCTGCCATCCATCCCCTCAACCCATAGACCTCGACCCTAGTTCCGTTCGGACCCAGTGTCTCTTCTCAGCGACCCCAGCCAAGACCCCGCGTCCAGCTCTGCCAGTTCCTCGGGCCTGAAGCGCCACCCCACGCAGACCCCGGCCGGCCTCTGCACTCCCTCAGCGCCCGGGACCCCATTTCCCTCACCCTCCCCAAGCCCGGCCCAGCCGCCGCTCCCTCCAGCGCCCCCGCCCGAGGCCCGGGGCCCGCTCCCCAACATGGCGACGGGGAAGGCAGCGCAGCCGGCAGGCGGGCGGGGCGACTCCGGGCCGGGTCCCCTCTACGGTCGTCCGGCGCCATTTTCCCGCGCCGGTCCCGGGCAGCGCCTCCTCCCCACGAAGCCAGCCAGGCCTCGACCGCGGCCGGCCGGCAGGCCCACCCCTTACGGGCCCACGTCGCCGTCGCCTCACCTGAGCACAGCCCCGGCCCTCCCGGGCGGGCCTCGGAGCGCCAGCCCGGGCCGTGCGTGCCCGCCGCCCTCCGTGCGTCCGCCCGCCAGTCCTCGCGTTAACCCGTCAGTCTGGCCCTCGGCGCCCGGCCTCCCGCAGCCCGACCCGGCAGGGCCTCAGGGAGCCGGTGGGGAGGGGGATGGGCCGGACCGGGCCGGGGAGGGAGGGGGAGGGAGGGCGAGAGGGGGGGAGCGCTGGCGGGGGCGGGGCGGACCCGGGGGGCGGGGCGGACCCGAGGGGCGGGGCCCTACCCATGTGACCAAGCGTCCCCGCGAGCGCGAGGTGGAGCGCGTTCGGTTCCTGCTGGGATCCGGTGAACTTGTGTCTTGCTTGCTGTTGCTGTGCTCTCGCCCTGGCTCAGTCCTTTGCTAGCACTCTTGAGTATCCTTGGACGCGTCAACTCTCCAAGCCTCAGTTTATCCATCTGAAATATGAGGATACTTTTTCCTTGAGAAGGGGAAATGAGGGAAGACATGGAAAATGGAAAGCTCTTCACGTTGCTTGACACATAGTATCGAATAATGTCATTATTTAGCGTCTAATGATAATGGTGACAATAACAATTTTAATTACTGCTTCCCTATAAATCTCTACTTTTTCCATCATTACTACCACTCTAGTAAATTTGATGGGTGCCCAAAACATAAAATTCTTGAGTGAACGAGTGTGACCTCTTTCCTCCCGAAATGTAGGAAGGCCTCGCTATATGATCAGATATCTGTCATACACGCGTGGGCTCAGATGTAGTTACCACTTGACATCTTTGTGATTTTTCTTTACCTCTGTGAATCTCAGCTTCCTTACCATAAAGTGAGAGTTTGGAGATCTATCTGTTAGAAACGTCACAGACAATAGCAAATGAGCGGGAAGATTGTAACCTGAACAGCTTACTTGTATTGGTTCCATCTAAGAGTCATAGGGCGGGAGATACAGCTCAGCAGTGCTGTGCTTGCTCAATTCCCAGTACCGAGGGGAAAAAAAAAAAGAAAGGGAGTCAGGAACCCTTTCATTCCACAAATTGTGTGTGTGTGTGTGTGTGTGTGTGTGTGTGTGTGTTTACTGTGAGTGATAAATGTTTTTACAACCAAAACTCTGGGAATTCAAAACTAACCGGTGAGTTTCTTATACAGTAGACATCAGAAAATGTTTCCACCTTGTTCTCCGTGTTGTTTTGCTGGGCTTCGTCCAAGTGCACCTTGATGAAACGGCTGTGGTCCAGTTTCACGAGGATCCTCTCACACATTTAGCCCTGGTACAAGAGCCATGGGGGTGGGAAGCGGTTGGGGAGACCCTTGACATTTTCACACCCACCCTGGATTCCTCCAAACTATTCTCCACACTGTTGTCAGAGTAATGTTTCTAAATCAGAATTCTGATCACGTCAAACCCTACCACCACTAAAAAATGATTTGCTTTAAGACAAAGGCCAAATAAATATTGTTGCCCTCACTGCATTTCCAAACTTACCTCAGGGTCCTCCTCCCTTCTCTCTGAGTTGAAGCCACAGTAACCTTTATACAACCTGTATTCATTGTACTTCCTTCTCTGGCCCTTTTCACATACTGATCTTGCCTGAAATTCTCTTTCCACATAGATAACTGGTCAGTCTTCAGATCCCAGTTCAAACACGGGTATACCCAGGACACCTGCCCTGATCTCCCTTCCTGGCTGTCAGCGGCATGTACTTGTCCTCAATAGAGTGCACTAAGTTATTTTCTGTCTTTGCCACTAAACTCAACTACTTGAAGAAGGAAACCATATCCATCTTGTTTACTGCAGTTTCCTCAGTACACAGCAAAATGCCTGACTTAGAGTAGATGCTCAGGAAATATTTGTTATACATGATTCTTAGGTGCCGTCCTACATGACAGGCTCGAGAGTGCAGAAAGAAGCAAAGAACCACAGGCAGCCACAGGAGGTACCTAATCCAGAAAGTTTTCTATTGTCTCCTTCCATGTATTCCCTTTTAGTAAATACTTCCTCCCCAGAAGTAACCATTATTTTGACTTTTAACATCAGATGTTAATTTTGACAGTTCTTGAACTTCATATAAAGAGAATGAACAACATGTACTCTCCTGTGTTAGCCTAAAAAACTGACACAGCAAAAGAGTGATTCTTTTGATTATGATACAATTAATGATTTGATTAATAGATTGAAAGACTGAATTTAAAAACTCTAGTTCTTCGCCCTGCTGAGACAGGGCTCCCTGCCAACAGCTAGCCCCGAGGCTGACATCACCCACAAAAACTTTTAGAGGTAAGAAAGCTCTGAAAGGTTTCAGAAACTCAACACTAAACAACAAAAATTTGAAAATGAGCAGAGAACTTGAATGACATTTCTCCAAAGAAATATACAAATGATCAAAAAAGCACACATGAAAAGATGTTCAATCTCATTAGTCATTAGGGAAATGCACATTAAAACCACAATGAGATACCACTTTACACCCATTATGATAGCAATTATTTTTTTAAAGATGGAAAATAACAAGTCTTGGCAAGGAAGTGGAGAAATTAGAACCCTTACTCATTGCTAGTGGGAATGTAAACTGATGCAGCCACAATGAAAAAGAGTTTGACAATTTCTCCAAAAAAGTTAAAGATAGAATCACCATGTGATATAGCAATTTTATCTACCTGAAGGTATTTATCCAAAAAGAAGCAAAAACATAGACTTGAAAAGACATTTATGCACCCATGTACATAGCATTGTTCACAACAGCTGCATTGTTCACAATAACCAAATGGTAGATCAACCCAAGTATCCATCCACAGATGAAGGATAAGCAGAATGTGGTCTATATGGTAGAATATTTTTCAGCCTTAAAAAAGGAAAAAGGCACTGAGAGGGTAGCTCAGTGGTAGAACACATGTACCAGATCAGCATGTACCAGGTCTTGGATTCCATCCCCAGTGAGGGGGGAAGGGAAATTCTGATACATGTTACAACATGGATGCAATCTGAAAACATTATGGAAAGTGAAATAAACACAAAAGAACAAATATTGGCCAGATGTCCCAGCTATTTGAGAGTATGAGATAGGAAAATAGCAAGTTCGAGGCCATCCTGAACAACTTAGTGAAACCCTATCTCAAAAAATAAAAAGGACTGTAGTAGAGCACTTGGGTTCAATTCCCAGTAACACCAAAATAAATAAATAAAGTAGACAAAAGTTGTATGATTCTTATATGAGGTTCCGAGAGTAGTCAATTTCATAAAGACAGAAAGTAGACTAGTGTTGCTTATGGCTGGAAACAGCATGAATTGGGATGCATTAATGGGTACAGAGTTTTATATGCAATAGATAAAAACGTTCTGGTGATAGATTGTGGGATGGTTGCATAACATCATGAATGACTTATTGCCACTGAGCTATATACTTGAAAAATAGTTAAAATATCAAATTGTATGTATATTTTAACACAAGATTCCAGAACCTGACACACTATCATATTTTTACCTTGTTGTCTATGTCCTTAAATGGAAGATCATGGCTTTTCCTGGGATCTATGAGAATCCAGGGAGCAGAGGAAACAGGGGCCTCCACTTACACAGCTCACAGGTGAAAACATCAGGTACATAGGCCACATAAATATTTGTTGACTATAAGAGGCAGCACAGGAACAAAAGCAGCAAATAGTGTAGAGGAATGATTACAAGATTGGGCTCTGAAGACAAAATACCCAAGTTCAGATTCTAGCCATTTATAACTGAATCTTTCTCTTTTTTTGGTACCAGGGATCGAACTCAGGACCTTGTGCTTGCGAGGCAGGCAGTAGAACCACTGAGCTAAAATCTCAGGGCCTCTAACCATTTATTAGCTATGTGATCTTGGGCAAATCCAACCTCCTTGTTATAGACATGGAAAAATTGGGACCAAAAGGAGATAAATACTGGTCCATCAGGGTCTTTCTCCTTTATTTTGTTTTTATTTTTTATTTTTGGTACCCGGGATCAAACTCGGGTCCTTGCACTTGCAAGGCAGGTGGCATTTATTTTCTTTTTATTTTAATCTCTATATGGCTTTTCTCTTGTGTTTCTAATAGACTCTAAGCTTCCCAAGGAAGCTAATTGTAATATCACTTGTAAAGTAATTTTTTTTGTGCTACAGTGCCCTCATCTGTAAAATGTAGATAATAAAGGTTCCTGTATCATAAGGTTATCAAGAGTACTAAATTTATTAATGCATATAAATATTCAGAAGACTGCCTAATGCATATGATAGTCTCAACAAACAACGGATTAACAGAAGCTTCAGAAAAGGCTGTTTATAGAATGTTTCAAAGAGAATGTATAGAAGAGAAGCCATCCTCCTGGAATAATGGCACATGCCTATAATCTCAGCACTCAAGAGGCTTAGACACGATGATCACTTCAAGTTTAAGGCCAGCCTGGGCTACATAGTGAGTTCAAGGCCAGCTTGAAGTACATGGGGGGAGGGGGGCAGGGGAGCACATGACAATGACGACAATCCTGAGAGATTCAGGAATTGCTCTGGATTAAGATTAGGTTTTTAAAAAAAGAAAATCAACTGTTCTTTAATCTGAAGAGTTTATCATTTGTTTCATGTGGGGGTACTTTGGTGTGATAAGATTAATATTGAAGTCTTAAATTATATTTTTAAGAAAAACCACAACAAATAGAAGGGGGAGAAAGAACGAAATCACATGGAGAGTATCAACATTCTAATGTCTTCAGAGTTCCTCACAGCAGTGCAAAATGACAAGATTACCACATTTAACTGGGCGAGTTACACCCTGCAGGAGGGTATAATTTCTGTGTGGTAACAGTCAAAGGAGGTTGTAATGTGTAAATATATTTTGATAATTTACCAGTAGATGGCAGCAAAGTGCCTCGTTATAATATTACCTGATTGTAATACTTTTCAGACAAATGGAAATACAGAAGATCCTTGAGGAGGGTGTCACTTGCTACTTTGCATGACAGCTTCATAGATGCTGGCAATGTCTTGCTCTTTGGGAAGAAAGAATTGAAATTTTTAAGACTCAGCGAGGCAGGGTGGTGCATGCTTATAATGCTAGCACTTTGGGAGGCAAGGCAAAAGGATCAAAAGTTCAAGTCCTGCCTGGACAATTTAGTAAAACCCTGTCTCAAAATATAAAATAAAAAGGTCTGGGCATGTAGCTCAATGAGAAGGCCTTGGGTTTAATCCCCTGTCCGCCCCCCCCCATGACACCTACACAATTTAAAAAAATCAGACAGTACCGCAACTGAGATCAAACTCGGGACCTTGCACTTGCCCGGCAGGCACGGCGCCATGGAGCTACATCCCTGGCTTCCTGTCTTTTACAACAGTTTTATTGAATTATAATTCACACACCACACAATTCACTCATTTAAAGTCTTCAATTTAATCATTTTAGTATAGTCACAGATATGAGCAACCATCAACAAATTCAATTTTAGAACATTTTCATCACCTCAAAAAGAAACGATATACCTTTAAATATCACCTTCCCCACAAGCCACCATTCCTTTAGCCTCAAGGAATGGCTAATTTATTTTCTATCTCTATAGATTTGCCTATTTTGAATATTTTATATACATATTTACTTACTGGTTTTTTCGAGACAGGGTCTATGTAGTTCAGGCTGGCCTTGCAGCACTCCTCCTGCCTCAGCCTTCCAAGTGCTGGTATTACAGGCATGATCCACCACACCCGGCTTGAATATTTTATATAAATAGAATCATACAGTATACGCTTTTTTGTGTCTGCCTTCTTTCACTTAGCAACATTTTCAAGCTTCCTCCATGTTGTAGCATTTATCAAGACCTCATTAATTTATATGGGTGAGTAATATTACCTTATATGAATATGCCATATTTTGTTTATCTGTTTGTTTACTGATGGGCTTTTGGGCTTTCAACTTTCGGGGGCTGGGGATTTAGCTCAGTGGTTCCACCGCCTGCCTCGCAAGCGCAAAGTCCCGAGTTCGATTCCCAATACCAAATAAATAAATAAATAAACTAGTTGGAATCAAATTTGGACTCTTGTAAATAATGCTACTATGAACATGCATGTACAAGTGTTTGTTTCAATACCTGTTTGCAGTTTTTGGGTGCATATATCTGGGAATAGAATTGCTGGGTCATATGGTAACTTATAGTTTAGCTTATTAAAGAAATGCCAACTGTCTTCCACAGCTGCTGTTTCATTTTACATTCCCAGTAGCAATGTACAAGTGTTCCAGTTTATCACATTCTCATCAACATATGTTACTCGCTTTTAAAAATTATTATTTTTGGGCCGGGGATTTGGCTCAGTGGTTTCGCAGCCTGTTGCGCAAGCGGAAGGATCTGAGTTTGATCCCCGGCACCAAAAAAAAAAAATTATTATTTTTGCGAGCGCTGCGGGGAGGGAGCGCGTGCGCGAGGGAACCACAGTGGCAGTGACCATCCTGCGGGCATGCCACTCACAGGGCCTCTGGCCCTCTGCTGCCCTGCTGCCCACGGAGCTCTGGGTTTGCTGTTCGCACTGCCACCCCCCCCCCCCGCCCGCTTGCGCCCCGTTGCCTTCGCCGCACCTCCTCTCCAAGACTCGGTTTCTCAGCGCTGCAACTGTCCCTGCGGCTGCAGGAGGAGGATGAGGAGGAGGATATGAAGATGGTGGAGCTGGAGATGCTGCTAGAGGAGGAAGTCCCGGGTGTTTGTGGGAGGGCGCCAGGCCCTCTTCCACAACTACACGAACCTGGAGTGGGTGGCCGACTCCAGGGAGAACGCTACATCCAGAAGTAGCCCAATTCAGTACAACGGCATATGAAAAACCTGGTTGCTGTAGCTTTAGGGAGTATATGCCAAAAGCCTTCAAAATACAGTATAAAAATGTATGTCCTTCTAGATGCGAAGGCATATACTTTCAACTTAGAAATTTATCCTGGAACTCAGCCATGAGGTCTTTATTTGAAGTAGCAAACCAAATGATGTTGTGAACAGATTTGTTGCTCCTGTCTCCCAGGCTAATGTGGCATTCGACAATTGGTTTACCAGTTTTCAGTTGATGTTGCATTTGCTAACATAGCCCAAGTTGACCAGTCTAGGAACTTTATGCAAGAATAAAGCAGAAACTCCCAATGAAATTTTGTAAGTTCAAAGTAGAGAATTGTATTGTACAATCTTTGGATTTCAGAGAGATGTAACATTGGCCTCATGTATGGCAAAGAAAAACAAACTGGTACTGTTGATGTCAACATTGCACTATGATGGAAAAATTGACAGAGAAACCTCAACAAAACTGAACCCTGAGATGGTAACTTTTTATAAAAAAGCCAAAGGCAGAGTAGATGTTGATGAGTTATACAGCAACTATGACATCACTTGAAACACAAAGCATTGGTCAATGGTTGTGTTTTACTTAATTCTAAATGTGAGGCATGAATAGTTTTGTAGTTTACAAAGAAGATAACAAGTGCAAAATATCATGGAGAAATTTTCTTAGAGGAGTGGAACTCATAAGAGATCATTTACAACAGAGGAAGAACAAAATATTTCTGCCCAAGGAACTATGCAAAAAAAATTATGGAGCACATCGGTGAGCTCACAGGTGAACCGGCAGGCACAGCATCACAAAGACCTACTATGACAACAGGAAAACCAAAAAGATGTCAGTTGTGCCCTACAAACAAAGGACAGGGAGCCAGGGATTCAGCTCAGCAGCACTGCAACTGCCTTGCAAGCGCAAGGTCCTGAGTTCGATCTCCAGTACCAAAAAGAAAAAGAAATACACAGATTAAAAAGGACAGAGAAACAAAACATATGTGCTATCAGTGTAAGCGATACTTGTGCATGGAACATGCAGTTTTCATGTGTGAAGACTGCCTTAGGTGTGACAACTGAAGCAAAGATTATTTCTCTGGTAGACTTTTGTTTGTATTTTCATTGTAGTTCACATAGGTATTTATTTTTGATGTTATCTTTCACGTTGTAAGTAACTACACAGTTGATGTAAAAATATGGATGTCTATTCTAAGGACTCATTAGATATTTGATATTTTATTGATATCTAATTTTCCTAAGTGCACATTATATAATATTGTAAGAAGCTCCTGACAAAACAGCAAGACCAGCAAGAACTGAAGTATGTCCTACAAAAGACAGAAAAGCTAAGCACATGTGCTAACAGTGTAAGTAAGACTTATGTATGGAACACACAGTTATATGTGAAGACTGCCTTGGTTGTGACAGTTGAAGCAAAGATTATTTTTGTTGTAGAGTTCTATTGGTATTTTCTTTTCTTTTTCTTTTTTTCTTTTTTTTTGGTACCGAGGATCAAACTTGGGACCTTGTGCTTGTGAGGCAGGTAGTGGAACCTGTATTGGTATTTTCATTGTAGTTCATATAGGAATTTATTTCTGATGTTATCTTTTAGGTTTCATAAGCAAGCACACAGCCGATGTGAAAATGTTAATGTTTATTCTAAACACACAATACATATTAAGAATCTAATACCTTATTTTATTGGCATTTTATGTTCCTGTTAACCACACATTGTATAATATAATAAGAACCTCTTGACAAAACAGCAAGACCAGCAAGATGTCAAGTATGTCCTACAAAAAAGACAGGAAAGCTAAGCACATGTGCTGTCAGTGTAAGTGATATGTGTGTATGGAATGTACTGTTGTCATGTGTGAAGACTGGCTTAGGTGTGATAATTGAAGTAAATATTGTTATTTGTGTGTGTGTGTGTGTTTGTGGTATCGGGATCGAACTCAGGACCTTGTGCTTGCCAGGCAGGTGAGGCACCACTGAGCTACATCCCTGGGCCCAAGTGAATAATATTTTAATTGTGGAGTTCTTTTGGTGTTTTCATTGTAATTTGGATGGGAATTTATTTTTTTAGACTGTATACAAAAAAAGTGGGTGTTAAAAATTTTGATGCTTTTTTTATAAACACTCAATAAATTTTAAAAATTCAAAAAAATTATTATTTTTATTCTATTCAACCTGGTGAGTGTGAAGTGATAGCTCATTGTTTTAATCTACATTTCCCTGCTTACATCTAATATTCAGCATCTTATAGACTTGTTGGCCATTTTTATGTCTTCTTTGCAGAAATGTCTATCAAAGTCCTTTGACCAATTTTTAATTGGATTGTTTGTCTTCATGTTGTTTATATATTCTGGGTACTACATAAAATATTCAGATGAGTATTATGTATATTTTTGCCAGTTTGGACTGTGTTTTCACTCTCTTGATAGTGTCCTTTGATGTACAAAAGTTTTTTTGGGGGGGCCGGGGATTTAGCTCAGTGGTTCCGTTGCCTGCCGCCTGTCGTAGGCACAAAGACCAGAGTTTGATCCCTGGTACCCCCCCCCCCGCAAAAGGTCATATTATTGGGAAATGGGAAGAAAATGTTCAAATGAGAAGGGCAACAAGAAAGGAAGGAAGGGACAAGAAAGAAAGGGAATAGAAGGAAAAAATGGAAACAAAGTTTTTGTAAATAAGGAAGGGAAGAGAGGTTGAAAGGAGAGGGGAATGGGAGAAAAAGAAGCAAGATATATCATGTACAGGTACAAATTCTTTATGATGAATGCTATCATTATGTATATCTAAAATGTACCAATAAAAAAGAGAAAAAATAATTGGTCATAGATATATAAATGGTTATAGGTATATGAGATTATCTCTGGACTCTATTCCATTGATACATTTATTCTTTTTCTTTCTGTGAGACAGAGTCTCGCTATGTAGTTCAGGCAGGCCTTGAACCGATCTCCAGCCTCAGCCTCCCAAGTGCTAGGGTTTCAGGCATGCACTGTCGCATTAGGTGATACATTTATCATTATACCTAATGCACTCACCAGTTTAAATGGTGGTTAGTTTTTAAATTTATTTTTGTAGGCTGGAGATCAACCCAGGGCTTTATACATGCTAGGCAAATCCTCTACCACTGAGCTACATTCCCAACTCTACCACAGTTCGTTCTTTCTTTCTCTTTCTTTCTTTCTTTCTTTCTTTCTTTCTTTCTTTCTTTCTTTCTTCCTTCCTTCCTTCCTTCCTTTCTTTCCTTCCACTCTCTCTCTCTCCCTCTCTCTCTGCCTTTTCATTGTTCATGCTGTTGTTACTATCTTTTTGAGATCATCCCACTGTATACCCCAGCTTGACATCAAACTCATGTTCTCATTCTCACAATTACAGGCATGCACAATCAGACCCAGCTTTTCCTTCTGTCTTTTTACATTTGATACACCTTATTTCTTTTTATTAATTTTATTGGTACATTTTAGGTATACAACATAATAACATTCATCATTGGAAATTTGTACCTTTACATAATCTCTCTTGGTTCTTATTTTTCCCCCTTCCCCTGCCCTCCCTTCAACTCCTCCTCCCCGCCCTATTTACAAAGACTTTGTTCCCATTTTTCCATTTTCTCATATTAATTCCATTCCCTTCTTTACTTTCCCCTTTCTCTTTGCCCCTTTCCTTATTTCACATTATCTATTATGCCTTTTGGGGGGTGGGGGGTACCAGGGATCGAACTCAGGACCTTGTGCTTTTGAGGCTCGGTGCCACTGAGCTAAATCCCTGGCCCTCTATTATACCTTTTAGTCCTTATTTACACTTTCAATTTCTCACACCAGAGAAACTATTCAGTATTTACACATGTGAGACACATCTTATTTTATTCAGGTAGCAATCTGATCCCAAATAGACCCAGAACACTCAAATAAATAATAAATCAAATATAGGCAACGATGCCACACTTGCCTATGATCTCTTTGACATAAACTACATCATCACCAAACCATTGAGCCCAGCTTCCTTCACAATGAATTGTTTGAAACTACTATTTGAGCACAGTTGCCTACCTTTTTCAGGCTCTGAATAGTTGGATGGATCTCAGCAGGGTTGGAGGAACCAGGTCAAACTTGGCATAGTGAAAATGTGGCCATCCTAGGATGGAAGGTCCATTTTCCCCAAACAGATGGCTGAATCCTATGACAGTTTTGATTGCTCTAACTTCATATTAAGTTTTTGAAATTGAACTGGGCGTGGTGGTGCATGCCCCAGGAGGCTGAGGCAGGAGGATTGCCTCAAGTTTGAGGCCAGCCTGGGTTACACAGTGAGTTCAAGGCCAACTGAACTACATAGCAAAACCCGTCTCAAAAAAAAAGGAAAAAGAAAGCTTTTGAAATCAGGATGCTTGTATTCTCCAATATCGTTCTTCTTTTGTTTTCTTTTTTCTTTTTGGTACCAGGGATTGAACTCGGGACCTTGTGCTTGCAAGGCAAGTGGTAGAACCACTGAGCTAAATCCCTGGCCCCATTGTTCTTCTTTTTTCAAGGTTGTTTTAGCTATTCCTGGTCCCTTGCAATTTTATATGAATTTTAGGATTGTCTTACTAATTTCTGATAGAAAAAAACCTTTGGAATATTGATAGCAATTGCATTGACTCTGTAGATCAATTAGAAAGTATTCCCATATTAACAAAATTAAGTCTTCCAATCCCTGAATACAGATTTTCTTTACATTTATTAGATCTTCTTTAATGCCTTTCAACAATGTTTTGAAGTTATAAGTTTTATATTTCTTTTATAAAATGTATTCCTAGGTATTTTTTTCTTTTGTTTTGTCTTGTTTTGTTTTTTGTGATGTTAGGGATTGAGCCCAGGACCTTATGCATGCTAGGTAAATGCTCTTACACTTAGCCACATTTCCAGATCTATTTTAGTCTTTTTGGTGTTACTATAAATAGAATTATTTCTTAATTCCATTTTCAGATTGTTCATTGCAAGTGTATGGAAATGCAAATAATTTTTACACTGATCTTGTATTAGCAATCTTCCTGAACTCCTTTATTAGCTCTCCTATACTTCTTATGGATTCCTTAGCATTTTCTATAGTATATAAGATCATGCCATCTGCAAAAAAAAATAATTTTACTTCTTCCTTTCCAGTTTGGACGTCTTTCATTTCTCTATCTTGCTCAATTCCCATGACTAGAACATCCAGTTCAGTGTGGAATAGGAGCAGAGAGCACAACCTCTGATCCTAGTAGGAAAGCACCCAATCTTTCCTCATTAAGTATGATGTTAACTGTCAATTTTTAAAAAATAGATGCCTCTATCAAGTTGAGGAAGCTTCCTAGTTTGTTGAGTGTTTTTTAATTGTGAAGGGGTTTTGGATTTTATAAATTTGTTGCTTTTTTGGGTACTGGGGATTGAGCCCAGGGCTTTTTTACTGAGCTATATCCCATCCCTTTTTTTCAAAAAAAGTTTTTATTTTAAGACAGGGTCGGGTCGGGGATTTAGCTCAGTGGTTTCACCTCCTGCTGCACAAGTGCAAGGACCCAAGTTTGATCCCCGATACCAAAAAAAAAAAAAAAAAAAAGACAGGGTCTCACTAAATCACTAAATTGCCAGAGAGGGCTTAAACTTGTGATCGTCCTGCCTCAGAATCCCAGAGCTCTGGGATTACAGTGTGCACCACCACATCCGGCTCAAATACTTTTTCTGCCTCTATGAGATAAACATACGGTTTTTGGTTTTTTACTCTATTGAAATGGTATAATGTAATAATTAATGTTGGGGCATTAAACCAAACAACAGTCCTAGAATATACTCCTCTTAGTATATAATTCTTTTTATATGTTGTTGGCCTCTATTTGCTAATATAACAGAATATTGGTCTGTAGTTTTTCATTTTTGGAGTTTTTTTTAGTTTCACTATGCACTTTAGGCTGGCCTTGAACTCCTTGTGTAGCCCAGCTAGGCTTGAACTCCTGATGATCCTCCTACCTCACCCTCCTGAGTGCCTGGATTATATGTGTGTGCCACCATGTCCAGCTTGGTTTATAGTTTTCTTACGATTTCTTTATCTGCCAGGGTAAAACTGGCCTCATAGAATGTGTTGGAAAATGTTCCTCTATTCTAATTTTGGGAAGAGTTTATAAAGAATTGGTGTTAAGTAGTTTGTAGAATTCATCAAGACACCTGGATTTTTCTTTGGAAGCAATTTATTTGTTAGTTGTTTTTTAGTATGTATTACTAATTCCGTCTCTTTAGTTTTTATATATCTATTCAAATTGTCTGTTTCTTCTTAAGTCAACTTTGATGTGTGTCTTCCCCCATATCCCACCCTCTGGAACCCTGGATTGAACCCAAGGCCTTGGGACTGCTAAGCAAGCATTTTACCACTGAGCTACATCTGTGTTTTTTTGTTTGTTTTTTTTTATACCGGGGATCGAACTCAGGACCTTGCACTTGCAAGGCAGGCGTGGTGCCACTGAGCTAAATCCCTGGCCCTGAGCTCTTTTTATTTTGCTTTTGAGGCAGTTTCACTAAGTTGCTCACATTGCCTTAAATTTATAATCCCTCTGCCTCAGCCTCCAGTGTAGCTGGGATTTTTTTTTTACTACATGCTTTTTAGTTTTTAAATTTTTTAATGAAAAAATGAAACAAATTTTCATAACCAAATAACAAGAGAATAATAATAGTTATTACACTATGCATAGTTATCTTCAAAATCATTACTCAGTGTAAGATATAAGCCAAAAAGATTCTTACAAAAAATAAACAGGTAATAACACAAATATTCTTTTCAATGAACTAAGATTAAACTATTAGTATAAATGAAATGCATTAGTATATATATTAAAATATTTTTAAAACAATGGAATATGTAATTTGAGGAAGTATTTGAACTTCTCCCTACTTCCTACTTATCTCTCTTCTATTTTGCTTTTTATTTGTATTCTCTATCTACCTATCTATCCATATATCTAGTTTCTCATATAAGAGAAACCATGCGATCAATATTTGAGCTTGTATGTCCGACTTGTTCTACTTAACATTATGTTCTCAAGTTGCATCCATTTACCTACTAATGCCTTAAATTTATCTTTCTGTATGGCAGTGTAATACTCCACTGAGTATAAATATTACCTTTTCCTTGTCCATTCATCTGTTGATGGACATATGTGCTGTTTCCAAGATGTAGCTATTATAAATTGTGCTGCTATACATACACATGGGTGTACATGTATCCCTGTAATATGATGATGTTAACTCTTTTGGGAAGATACCTAGGAGGGGGTTAGCTGGCTCAAATGGAATTTCTACCTTTAATTTTTTTTTTTGGTTGCAGGGATCAAACACGGGACCTTGCGCTTGTGAGGTAGGCTGTGGAACTGCTGAGCTAAATCCCCAGCCCTCTACCTTTAATTTTTTGAGGACTCTCCACACTGATTTCCATACTGGTTGCACTAGTTTACATTTCCACCAACAATGTAGCAGAATTTTTTCCCCAAATCCTTGCCAGCATTTGTAGATTTTTTTATGATAGCCCTTGTTTGGGGGGCAAGATAGTACCTCAGTATAGTTTTAATTTGCATTTCTCTGATGGCCAGTGATGATGAGCCTTTTTTAGGTATTTATTGGCCATTTGTACTTCTGAGAAGTGTCTATTCATTTCAGTTGCCCATTTTTTGATTGGATCTTTTATTTAGGGGAAATCTAAATTTTTTTAGTTCTTTATATATTCATGATGTTAGTCCCCTGTCCATGGAATGGCTAGCAAAATTTTTTTCTCATTGTGTAGATTGTCTCTTCTCTCTATAGCTGGGGTTATAGACATAAGCCTTGACACCCAGCTTGCTATGTGTCCTACTAGGAAACTTTTCATTTCATTTAAATTATCTGATTTATTAATATATGACTGTTCATGGTATTCCTTTACAGCTGCCTTCTCTTTCTTTCTTTCTTTCTTTCATTCTTTCTTTCTTTCCTTCCTTTTTTGTCTTTTGAGACAGGCTCTTGCTATGTAGTTCAAGCTAGCCTTGAACTCACTATGTAGCCCCAAGTGGCCTTGAACTCATGGAGATCCTCTTGCCTCAGCCTCCCAAATACTGCAAACCCTTTCTATTTTTGTAGTGATGTTAGTACTATTTCATGTATTTTTATTCTAGTAATATGAGTCTCCTCTCTTTTTTTCTTATCAGTTTTGTTAATTTTTTTTTAAAGAATCAAGTGTTGGGTTCATTGATTCTATATTGGCTTTGTATTTTCTATTTTATTAATGTCTGCTCTAACATTTTTTATTTCTTTTCTTTTGCTTGCTTTAGGTCTAGTTTGCCCTTCCTTTTCTAGTGTCTTAAGGTGGAAATTTCACTTATTGATTTGATTTTTTTTTTTTTTTTTGGTACCGGGGATCAAAGTCGGGCAGGCGGCGGCACCATTGAGCTAAATCCCCGGCCCTTTTGTTCTTTTAAAATATGGGCATATATAGCTTGTATTAAAATTCCCTCTGGGGCCTGGGATTTAGCTCAGTGGTTTCGCCACCTGCTGCGCAAGCGCAAGGACCCGAGTTTGATCCCCGGTACCAAAAAAAAAAAAAAAAATTCCCTCTGAGCACTACTTTAGCTGCACCTCATAAATGTGATGTGTTTGCTTGCTTGTTTGTTTTGAGACAGGATCTCACTATGTAGCTCAGGCTGGCCTTGAACTTGTGGCGATTCTCCTGCCTCAGCCACCTGAGTGCAGGGATTATAGGCATGCATCCACCACCATGTGTGCAGCCCATAAATTTTGACGTGCTGTATCTTCATCTTCATTTATCTGAATTTTCTAGTTTCTCTTTTATTTCTTCTATGTCCCATTGGTTTAAGAGAGTGTTTATTTTCCATATTTTTGCAAAATTTTCTTTTTTTCTGTTAATGACTTCTAATTTCATTTCATTAGGGTTGAAAAACACTTTTTGTATTATTTCTATCCTTTTATATTTGTTAGGGTTTGTTTTATGCTCTAGCATGTTGTCCATGCTGGAGAAGGTTCCATGCATTTGAGGAGAAGGTTCCATGCATTTGAGAAGAATGCATAGTTTGCTGTTTTGGGATAGAGTGTTTTACAGATATCTTCTAGTTGTAGCTGACTTATAGTTCTGTTCAAATCTATTATTTCCTTCTTGATCTTCTCCTTGACTGTTCTACCCACTATTGAGAATAAAGTATTGGCGTCTCCAAATATTATTATTTGTCACCTCATTTTTGTTAGTTTGTGTTTCAAGTTTTTACTTTTCACTTTGCTGTTAGGTGCATGCATGTTATATCTTCCTGATGGATTGACCCTTTTATCATTAAAAAATAGCCTTCTTATCTCTAAGTGACATTTTGCTTTAAGTCTATGTTGTCTTGTATTAGTCTAGCCTCTCTAGCTTTGTTATGGTCTGTTTGCATGATATACATTTTCCCATCCTTCACTTTCAAACTATTTGTGTCTTTGTATCTAAAGTCTTCTGTAGACATCATATTGCTGGATCTTATTTTTATGTCAAGTATGACTCTATTTCTTGATTGGATTTTTAATCCATGCATATTTAATTTTATTATTGAATTCTTAGGTCTTTTTTTTTTGGTACTGGGGATCAAACTCGGGTCCTTGTGGTTACAAGGCAGGTGGCTGAACAACTGAGCTAAATCCCTGGCCCAAATTCTTAAGTCTTTTGATGATGAGATTGATCCAGATTATTTCCTTCCTAGTGTGGAAAATATCTCTTATCTTACAAGAAGTAGATTTATAAGAACAAAGTCAATGTTGACCAGTGCCAATAGTGATCATTTTAAAATTTACTAATATCAACCAAGAAAGTAAAAGAAATACCAAATAAGCAAGTTATATCTTTGAGTTATTTGAGGCCCTAGAGAATATTGTGAAAACTCTTAATATTTCCAAGCTTCTTGTTTCTTCATTTTACAGTTAGAAAAACATAGATTCTTAGTGTGAGGTAAATTTTACATTATCTATGATATCTCAAGATAGTACAACCTGATAAAGTAAAAATGATTAAGAATATAGGATCCAGAAAAGCAAGAGCTTTCTGTGTCTTGTCACCAGTGTCTCCAGTGCTTTGGGCTACACATGCTTCAGTGTAAGGACTTAATAAAATATATAAAATACATAAATGATGTGTCATACACTGAGTATTAAAACAGATTTCCTAAGACATTGGATTTTTTTTTTTGATGCTGGGGATTGAACTCATAGCCTCAACATGCTAAGCATATGTTCTACCACTGAGATACCCAAGCCCATTATTTAAATATGTAAGAATCTTTTCATTAAACAAATTTTTTATCCAAACTTGTTTTTATTTGTATATTTAAGAAAAGAAATAACTCCAAGAGACTCATATGACCTCTAGAAAGTGTGCAGAGTGGAAGGGGCTGTAACTTCATGCTATGCTCTAAATGTTTGTGTCCTCCCCAAACTTTTAAGTTGAAATGTAGTGAACAATGTGCTGGTATTAGAAGGTTGGGCCTTTGAGAAGAGATTAGGTCATTTAATGAGTGAAATTAGTGCCCTTATAAAAGAGGCACCAGAGGGCTGCCTTGTCACTTCTACCATGTGAAGACACAGAATGTGCCTGTCTATGAGGAAGCAGGCACTTACTAGGCACCAAATCTACTGATGCCTTGATCTTGGACCTTCCAGTGTCCTGAACTGTGAGAAATAAATTTTTATTGTTTATGAGTTACCTAATTGATGGTATTTTGTTATAGTGTCACTAATGGGCTTAGACATTCTATCACTTGAGAGACAGCCTAGAAAAGTTGGCATGATGACAGGCATGGCTGAAGCACCTACAGATACCAGGGCAAAGATGTTCAAAGCTGCACTGGAAACCACCCAAATATCCATCAACAGCAGACTGGTTAAATCATTCAATGAACTATGATTCATAATTATAAATAACGAGGTAGATCCACATACTTTGACATGGGAAAATGCCCATGCTATCTTTGTAAATTAAAAAAAAAAGAAGTTGCAGACTATAAAAATATAATTCAGCTTTTATATTTTAAACATAATATGTTAATATGCACAAAAATTGCAGAAATATGTATTAAATTATTGATAGTATAATTTTTGGAAAGTTAGGACTTTGGGGGGATAGATCATCTACATTATGTATTTATGAGACATTTGATATTTGAATAATTTTACATACATAACATCTATTATATTCCCTTTATGAGGGATGCTATAGAGCTTATGATGGCAATTACCTTAATTATCTGTGCATTTCTTTCATTAATGTTTGACTTTCCCCTATACACTGCAAACCCATAAAATATAGTCTGTTTGTTTTATCCAGCACTGAATTCCAGTACCTAGCAAAGTGCCTGGAACATAATGGATGGATGCATGCATGAGTAAATGACACAATTTGTAAAAGGTATTTATTGTCTGATACATAGTATGTGAAGTATACTTTTTTTTTGGTACCAGGAATCAAACTTGGGTCCTTGCACTTGTGAGGCAGGTAGTGGAACCACTGAGATAAATCCCCAGCCCTGAAGTATACTTTATAGCAAATAGTTCACCCAATAGATGTGGAATTGGTTAAAGGCATAGATTCTCATACGGTTGGACATCCTGAGATTGAAATTCTTCCATTAGATAGGGAAGCTGGGTGTGGTGGTGCACATCTGTGATTCCAGCACTCTGAGGGGCTGAGGCAGGAGGACTGCAAGTTGGAGCCCACCATGGATCACTTAGCAAGACCCATATCTCAAAAAAAAAAATTAAAAACTGCTGGGGGCGGGAGAGAAGGGATAAGGGACGAAAAAGGAATCGGGGTGTATTATGTACATGTACCAACTCCACATAAGGAATGTAAACATTATGCACTACACACATGCACTAATAAACTAAAATAATTTTTAAAAAGGGCTGGAGTTACAGCTCAGTATGAAGGCCCTGGCTTCAAAGTCCAGTATCCTCCACCACATATGCACAAAAGATAAAGAACTTTAGACAAATTCCTTAACCTCTTTTTGCCTATTTCCCATCTGTAAAATGGTAATAATATTTATCATTATTAATTATTAGTTATCTCATGAGGTTTGTGATGAAGATTAGATAAGATTATTCATGTCAAGTTCTTTAGCATAGAGCCTGGCACAGTAGGCCTTGTGCATGCTAGGCAAACATTCTGAGCTATATCTCCAGCTGTTTATTTCTTGAGACAGGGTCTTGCTGTGCTGCCCAGGCTGCTCTGGAACCCCTGGGCTCAAGCGATACTCCTGCTTTGGCCTCCTGAGTACCTGGGACTATGGGAAAACACCTGCCACCCAGTTTGGTAAGTTCTTAATTACCATTAGTCCATTATATATCATTGTATTATGGCCCATACAAAGCTGACTCCAGCTTGCCCTGGGCTAGGGTGAGCCAAAGTCTCCTCTCCCACTCCCACTTCCAACTCAGTTAAACATAAATGAAGCCAGAGCCTTGGTTAAGCAATATTCTTTCTTTAATCTTTCTTTGCAAATGGAAGCCCCTGAGCTGGTCCCCAACCCCCACCCCTACCCCACACCCTGGGGATCCCCAGATGCAAGGCCTCTGCCCCAACCTAGTAGAAGGAGGAGAGGATTACCCCCTCTCTGTGATGGTTTCTTTAAAAACTCTAGTCACTTAAGAAATGAGGCTGGGGACAAGAGGAGAGAGCTGGAAGACAAGGCCTAGGACAGGCCAGTCTGTAGATGTTGGGGTTGTGAGACCCTTGAGAAAGGTTTGCAAGCACATCTGTAAGCTCAGGGCCAGCATGGCTGAGAGAGGAGAGGAGACAGACAGATGGACAGTCTGAGTCCTCAAGGTCCTGCCTGCCCGGTCATGAACACTGACACTCACCGCCACCACCACGGTCTTCCTGATGGAGAATTTTCCAGTTACTCTGGGGTAGGGTTTGCTAAGCACCCCTTCTCACCTGCCCCTGATCTGGGACGATTCTGGGTTCCCCCTGAGACTAAACCTGGGAGAAGGAGGGACTCTGGGAACATGCAAATGGGGGAGGGGAGCAGAGACCCCACCCCACCCCATGGCTCTACAGGATGGGGGCTCCAGCTGCATCTGGGCTCCGAGGGTCCTTCACACCAATGATGAAACTGTTGGTTCTCCGGCTGCCATGGACCCAGGATAAGACATCTACCTTCTCCACGTGGTGACCTCTGGCTTCCAGGAACTCAATCTCCTCCTCTGTGAACTCACCTGAAAAGCATCCCCCAACACGCACACATTTAGGGTGTTCAGAGCACTGCCTCAGGAGTCCTACCATCATATCTGAGTCCTGGTCCTAGGTGCTCCACCAAAATGCAAATTGCTTGGGCAAATTGCTTTACCTCTTTGAGATTCAGTGTCCTCTTGTATAAAGCAGTGATTATAAGAAAGCCTACTACGGGAAGTCGCCATAGGAATTAAAGGAGATAATGCACTGAAAGCACTGAGCTCAGAGCCATGGACATAATAAATCATCAATAATATAGTCATTCTTAATATTGGAAAAGGGCTTTGGGGTCTTCATCTTGGCCATGCAGGCCAAGCTGTTGTCTTTCCTTGCCAACATTACTGTGTAGTCCATTAATTTGTCTCCCTGCTTCTACCTACTCTTGCCTTCCTCACAGCCTCTTCACACAGTAGCCAAAGGGATCCTTTAAAACTATGAGTCAAACCTTGTCACTACCTCCCTCTCAAAATCTTACAACAGCTTTGATATATCTTAGAATAAAATCCAACATCCTTACCAAACAAAGGTTCTAAAGCCCAACATTAACAAGGGCCTTGTTATCTCTTTAAATTCTTCTCCTTAATTTCTTCTATTCTCCAACTTGCTTAACTCTGTTCCAGCCACACTAGTCTCTTTGCTGTTGCTCAAAAAGGCCAAACATGCTTCTACCCCAGGGTCTTTGCACTTGTAGTTTTTTCAGTCTGGAATGTTTTCCTCTTATCACAGAGCTGGCTCCCTTACTTCATTCTAGGTCATTGATCAAAAGGCACCTCTTTGAGAATATTCCTGAGCATTATGTAGCATCACAGACCAGCCATCTTTACCTTGCTTAGTTTTCTTTCAAAGTATGTAGTTCTATCTGTGTTTATTTATTGGCTATCTTGCTCCACTAGATTATACATTTTTTGAAGGCAGCATTGCTGTCTTGTTTGTTATTGTTCCCCAGTGCCAGGACAGGTTCAGTATATACTAAACACTAAGCAGGTATTTACTAGAGATGAACAAATCCCTCTCCTCTTGCATAAGCTCAGGTCCACATCATCTCTTGCTTGAATCATATCCCAGCTTCTCATATTTCTCCAACTTAAGTTCTCCTCCCTTCAGTCCACCTCCTCTATATAAAGCAACTCAGGTTATGTGACTCCCCTACTCAACTGGCTAAAGTCCATGCTGCTTTTGTTTTGTTTTGCCTTTTGTTTGCTTGGTGAGATCAGGGACATTCAGGGTGGTACAGCCAGGCTATAGATTGTCTTTTGTTTTTTGAGGCAGGTTCTCACCATGTAGTTTAGGCTGGACTCGAATTCATGGTGATCCTCCTGCCTCAGTCTCCTGAGTGCTGGGATTACAGGTATGCACCACCACAGCCGGCAAATCCGTGCTTCTTAACATTGACCTTCATAAACCCTGTTATGGTCACCTTTCAATGCTTCTTTTTAAAGATCTGGTCTTCTTATTTCCCTGAACAGGATGATTTTAGGTAGTCCTTGAGATAATGATATATTATTGAAATACAACATCAAATCACCTAGAAAATCTATTTCCTTTGTGGTTCACTTTTTTTTTTTTTTTTTTTGGTACCAGGGATCGAACTCGGATCCTTGAGCTTGTGAGACAGACAGTGGAACCACTGAGCTAAATCCCCGGCCCTGTGGTTCACTTTCAACCCTTCAATTATAGCAAGGACCAAGTTTCAGGATAGTTGGTAACATTTCTTAATCTCCATTAACACAGAAAGCAGGTCTGAAACTTTCTGCAGGCAACAATATCTAAAACCTAGAATAGCTATTTATTATCTATTTGTGGCAAATGATGCTAATTTTCCATTTGTAATTATGATATAAGGCTTCCTTTAAAAATACACTTAGGTTAAAAAAAGAAGTCCATTTATAGAGAGATATTAGATAAACAATGGTTTAGATGGTATGTAAATGTGGCAAAATCACAAAGACGCTAGGTAAATTCAGAATCTAGAAGCTAGAGAAATGGCTGACCTCTTGGCTGCTCTTTGAGCCATTCTTTTTGGATCTGTTCCCCATTCTGTTTCTCCTGTTCAGAATGTCCTTTGTTTCCACATGCCAGATTTCTGCTTATACATCAAGGGCAGGCAGTTGTCACCTCCTCCTAAAAGCCTCCTATGGCCTCTCTTCAGTAGGTTCCCACTCTTCATATCCCCTTGTAAGATTGTGACCCCTCAAGCAAGGGTGAGGATGAACCACCCTAGGTAACTTAGCATGGTTCTTCACATTCCATAGAGATCAGCACAATTCAGCTGCTTATCCAATGTCATTGGCAGCTACTGGCCCTGACTGCTGGGGACCTAGAACAGAGCTTCTAACTTGCTTCGCTCCAGGTGATAACAAGGACTGTGTGGAAAAAAATTAAGCACAGTATTTGCTATCAGCCAGGGTTATGTTCTAATTTCAGTTCTGCCACTTACCACTTGATCTTTGGACACTTCATAACTTCTATGAGTCTCAGGTTTTTGTTTTTTTAATCTGCAAAATACTGATAATGTTATAATAATGCTGCATGGGGAAGGACTATGTCTCAATCAATTCTTTGTCTCCTTTGGCCTACCATAGTACATTGTCTATTATAATAAAAACTCTGCAAAAGTGCATACACTTTCCTATTTACAAAATTAAACTGTGTCCAAAATTAAGCCCCTGTTCTTAGAGGCAAGTCCATCTCCTCACCATGAATCTGTAAAGTCCAGATCTGGCCCCTGCTTGCCTCTCTGATCTCATTTCATCCGCACTAATTTTGTTCTCCTTTTTATTCTCAACCACATCAGGTCCATTCCTGCCCTGAGTTCTTTGATTTGTTCTCTTGCTCTACAAAGCTCTGCCCCAGTTCTTTGCATAGTAGTCTCTTTCTCACTGTTCAGATCTCAGCTTAGATGTCACCAAAGAGAAACCTTTTCAATCACTGAATCTGTCCCATTATGTCATTCTGCTTTAATGCTCAGCCAAGTGTTTATTTTGCTATCTCATATTTCTTTGATTGTTTTCCTGCCTGTACATGCAGTGTCCCTGGCACCTAGGATGATGCCTGACACATAGTAGTTGTTCAATACAAACTGTTAAATGAATGAAGGTTTGCAGAATGAACAATTGTTAAGATATTTTACAAATGAGAAAAATGAGGCTCAGAGTTAAGACATGAATTTTCCCAAGGCCACAAAGGCAGGAAATGCTAAGATGGTTCTAATCCCTGGATCTTTCATTGCTCCAACAGGAATTTGTGGAAAGAAGCCAAACTTTTATAAGGGAGTTGGTATAGTCAACGCAGAGGATACCTCAGGAGGAACCCCTTTTCTACCTGTCCCTGTGGCCACCCAAAGGGAGTCTCCACTCTGCACTCACTGTCCACCTGCAGGAGGTTGGACTGTAGGTCAGGGTGCAGGCGGCCTCGGGCCAGGCTGTCACTCAGGTTCCGATTCAAGGTCAGGACATTCAGCAGAACCTGTGGGTAACCAAGGGGCAGAAAAATCAGAAATGTCCAAGGGGCGATGGTTCTGGACTCCCCAACTCTTACCCTTGGTCCAGATTCTTTACTCATTTCATCTATAGAACCCTCACATCAGCTGTGTCATCTGAGTTTCTCAACAGCCCTGGAAGATAGGTAGGCCTGAGATAACTGTCCCCATTTCACAGAGGAGGAAACTGAGGGCTGGAGAGGGCAAGTGATTCACTCTAGAGTTTAGAGGAACCCGGGGAAGAGGCACCACTAGTACCAGTCTTCTTAATCTAGCCCAGCCCCCTCCCTTTTCTCCAGACAGGGCAGAGTTAATAGCTAGAGGTGGTTTAAGGAACAATGTGGGTACTTTCAGCTTAATGGTTGAGTGGGACTAGGCTCTGGGACTCAGTTTTTTTTAAATTTTAGTTGAAGGAACTTGACCTAACTTGTTAACCTCTCTGGGCTTCAGTTTTCTCATCTGTAAAATAGAAGTGTTCATTCTTTCCAGAGTTAGGAAGATTAAAAGTACCTGGCAGTTAGTAAGAACTCTACTAATGCTAGCTATTGCTATTACTTCCACTTGAGAGATGGATACTGAAGTTCAGAGAGGTTAACTGAATCCCCCTGCATCACATACAGTAGTTGGAAATTGGGCACGCAGGGGAGTCTGATTCCAGAGTTAATTCTTTACCTGCCAAAATATGTGCCATATAGATATATAGATATAAATAGATTAAAAAAATGAATAGATATAAATAGATATATTCATAGCATCCTGTTCTGAGGTATTCTGGAGAGTGGCAGGCCTGTCCTTTCAAAATCAGACCTTAAAGAAGGCTAGTTGTCTATTCAGATGTATGATAAAGGGATGATGGGACTTGAGGTTGATAGAACACAGGCAGTCCAGATTCTTTATCACTTTTCAATTCTACTGGCTCTGCAATTTCCCCTGTAAACTGGGAAGACAGGGGACTTCAGGGCCTCATTTTCACTAAGAAACTCAGCACAGTCCATTTGTCCCAAGACAGGCCTGGCCCAAAGCAGCTCAGCTCATGTCTGCTGTACAAAGCCTGGGAAAATAAGCCAGGGACAGGAGGAGCATCTGAGCCCCAGCCACAACTTGGCTCCTGGCCACAAAACGCCCAAAATGGAGGAAAACTCACCTGGGTCAGGCCACTGAGGCCTCTGGCAGCTCCGTTGGCCCCCAGGGCAAGATAGGTCCCACAGAGCCCCTCTGCTGGTCGGACCACAGTGGGCAGCAGAAAAGACAGTGGCCGCTTCCCTGGCTGCACTGAGTTCTCCTGTTGTCAGAAGGCAGAGATGGAAAGGAAGGTGTGGGGTGGGGCAAGCCAGGGAAAGGGCCACTCCATCCCGCTTCCCATCTCTCTCCTTCTACATCATCCACAGGACCAGTTTTCCTGGGAGATTGTTCCTTTCCAATGATAGCAATGGTGTGCTATCAGTGAAAAGGGCAAAGACCCTGGATGGCTAGGGTGGGTAAGGGCAAGTAGTAAGCGGATCCATTGAGCCAAGAGGCTGCTACTGGATTCAGGGAAAAGGACTGAGCCAAGAAAGATTGCAACAGGAAAGAAGAGTAGAATCCCCACTGGGTCATTTCTACATGTCTTTGCCCAGCTGAGGATCCAGCCTGCAGGACAGAAGAGTGCTGGTCTCCAATCAATCATTTCTTTTCTTTTCTTTTCTTTTTTTCTTTTGGTACTGGGGATCGAATTCGGTACCTTGTGCTTTCGAGGCAGGCAGCAGAACCACTGAGCTAAATCCCTGGCACCAGCCAATCATTTCTAATTCTTTGAGTCCCACCTTTGTGCTCAGCCACAAGGTTGAGCCCTATCAGCTCAGCATCATGCAGACATAGACCACTAATGCAGGAAAGAGCCCCAAGCACCAAATGGGGCCAATACCCTTTGTATAGGTGAAGAAATTGAGGTTCAGAGAAGAGCAAGACAGAGTCTTCCCTGAGTCACAGAGTGCAACAATGACAGAATAGGATAAGGGTTCTTCAGACCCACCAAACTCCATGCTCCAGACTGTGCAGGGGTAGGGATGAAGTGGACATCTTATTTCTTTATAAATTCCTAGAGGAAATAGGGAGGAAGGGGCAGCCACACAGTGGCACCTCCTGTCTAGCCTCAGGTTCACCAGGAGAAGAAAAGAGCAATATCTTACCAGGTTGTGCGCAGAGTGGTTAGCAGTCCTGTTGGGCCAGGAGAAGTCCAGCATCTGGCTGTTGAGCAGGATCCCTGAGGGGGTGATGAGGCCGCTGCCAAAGGGCCGGTTCAGGGAGCTTGGATGCCGAAGTGGGGACAGGTGAGCTCTGTGCCTACCTTCACATCTACTCAGCTACCTCCCTCCTACTTTAAATAATTTTTTGTTCCAGCTTCTAAGGCTGAGCTGGCATACCTGACCATGGCCACAATTAAGTCATCAGGGCCCATAATCAACACCTGGGCAGCCGTCGGAGCCCCATCCAGCTCATAGACAGGCAGGAGCGGGGCAGGGGTGGCCTGGGAGTCATTGATGTGGCCCCGGAAGTAGGTGGCCTCCACCTTGCTGAAAAGATAAGGGGTTGGGCATTAGCACAAAACAAGCTGTTATTACATTCCTCCTACCTGTGGTGTTTGTTTGTGCAATTACTTGGTTAAATCTTCCTCTCCTGCTGGTCAATATATTAGGCCTATGATGGTAGAAGCTCATTTATTACCAACACAAGACATAGTCAGGAAATAGCTGTTGAAGTGAATCCATTTATTTGGGTATTACCCAAATTCTCTTCTAGAACCAACTTTTAATTTATTTAATGTTTAAATCAAGAATCTTTTAGTTACTCAACATTACTCTGTCTTTTCTACGAGAGTGCCTGGTGCACAGTGGATGCTCTAGAAATATGTTTTGAATGAACTGGACTTATTTAACCTAATGTACTCTAGAATTAAAGTTTGCTTTTTTTTTCAGGAGAGAAGCGTATATATGGGGATTTTTACTTAGTATTATAATTTTTTTTCAAGGCAAAGGAGTATGTGACACTTAGTAAGCCCAAAATAACTATTTATTAGATAAATTAGTTAAATAGATTTCCTATAGATGTATGTGTTTTACAGCTAAAGTCTCCAAACTCACACATATAAAGTTCAACTGAGGGATTCTCAATTATCACTGCTAATAACTGTGTGCTAGGTTATTCATAGTGATTAGAGAATGATAAGTTATCAGGGATAACGAAGGTTGATCACCATGCCGAGCAGGCACACAAGCCTTTGTTGCAGGTGACTGAGAGGGAAAAGCTTGGTTTTCATGTTTTATCTCTGTGGCACTGACGTGGTTTCTGTTTTGGTTGCTGTGCTTTTTTACATTTTGGGGTGTTTTCTTTTTGGTACCGGAGATCAAACTCGGGACCTTGTGCTTGTGAGGCAGGCACTGGAACCACTGAGCTAAATCCCCAGCCCCTCAGCCCCTTTTTTTACATTTTTATCAGAGATGTTAATCTTTTAATTCTTATGTCAATAGGTAAATTTGTATGTATTTGTCACATACAGCCTGCTGTGTTGAAAATATGCACACATTTTGGAATGGTTAAATCTAGCTAATTAACAATGATATTATCTCCCAGTTACCATTTTTGTGGTATGAATACTTAACGTCCATTCTCTTTGAATTATTCAAGAATATATTGTCCTTAACTATGGTTATCATGGTGTACAAGATCTCTTTAACTTATTTCTTTGATTTAACTGCCAATATGTGTCCTTTGATCAATACCTCCCCAACCCCCATTTTGTTGCTTTCTAATTATAATTGATTTGTCTCATCATTGTCATTAATTCATAGGGGACTACTGGAATGAAAATTCAAATTTACAGCAGGTGTTGTGGTACATGCCTATAATCCCAGTACTTGGGCGCCTGAGGCAGGAAGACTGCTTCAAGTTCAAGGTCAGCCTGAGCTACATAGTGAGTTCAAGGCCAGCCTGAACTACATAACAAGAATCAACCCCCCTCCCCTAAATTCAAATTTACATTAGCATCTTTTTTTTGTTTTTGTTTTTTGAGACAGGGTCTTGCTGTGTAGCTGCATCTTTTTTTTTTTTCCAGTGCTGGAGATCAAACCCAAGGTTTCATGCATGCTAGGCATATGTTCTATCCTGAACTATATCCCAGCCTTATATTTTTGGCTTCTGATTTTCCCTTGGCTATCCTGTGAGCCAGGTATAGTACTAGTTAAATATTAACCATTCTTTTCTCTATTGTCAATTAATAGTAACTGACATTTGTTGAACATTTATGTATTAAGTACCCAGACAAATGCTTTACATGTATAATCTGGTTTAGTCCTCATCAAAACCATACAAGTTTGTTAGTATATTAAAGGGTACCCTTGTAGAAACTGAGTTTTAGCTTAAATTCTTCGCCCAGGGCAGCAAAACTACTGAATGTTAAAGTTGGGGTCTGTGTGGCAGCAGTGTCATCAGAACCCCCAGTCTTACTACTATGTTATGCTACTAATGAAGACACATGAGTACATACTCAAAATCCCCACCACTTGTAGTGTTTGCCCATGTCTATTTTTGATATTAGGCTTTTTCCATTTAAAAATGGGGAGCAGGGCCAGGGATTTAGCTCAGTGGTTCCGCTGCCTGCCTTGAAAGTGCAAGGACCCGCATTCGATCCCTGGTACCAAAAAACAAAACGGGGAGCAGATGGGGCTGTACAGTGACCCATGAGGATCAAAACAATTTGAGAGCCATATGAAGTAGACTAATTCACGGTGCAGATGGAGAAGGTGAAATGCAGGCAGAGGTACCTACTGTCAAAGTATAAATTGGGATTTAGCTGAAATTGACTTGGGACTCACCAGATGCTTTTCTCCTGATCCTTTCCCCACCCCTGCTACTAATTTGGGAGCACTGAGGGTCCTGCCCCAGCACCCACCTGAGCATATCGTCTGTGCTCTCAGTGATGGTAGAATCATAGACAGGATCTCCCAGTCTGCTGGCCAGGGCTAATGCGATCTTCAGGGTCTGAAAACACAGCAGGGATGTGAAAGAGGCTTCCAGGACACTCCCAGGGGATCCTCATGTGTAAGAAAACTTGGAAGTGGTTTAGTCCTTCCCCAAGGCAGTTCCCTATCCCTCCATTCCTAGTGTCTTCGAATTCAGGTGAGATGGAGTCGGCCTTACCTCTGCCACCCAGTGAAGAACTTGCTCTCGGGATACCAGGCTGGTGAGATTGAAGCCCTCAAGGATGTTGAGAGCACTGATGAGGGCTGGGCCTGTGTGCGGGGGTGGGGGACTGAGAACCAGGTGACCTGAAAGGACAGGAAATGACCAGATGGCAGGGGAGAGATCAAGTCATCTTCACATTCCATGTCACATCTGCACATCTCACCATCACACACACTTACTGAACCCCTTCATCAGATGGGGGAAATGAAAGCATTGAGAGGCAAAAAGTCACACTCAAATTCACATACCAAGTCAAAGACAGGGTCAGGAATCGAACTCAGAACACTGCTATTGAGTTTCCTCTGCCCTATGAGGAAACTAAGGCTTAAGAGGGCAATGACTTGTCCAGAATCACACCGTAGGCCATTGGCAGAGCAGGACTAGATGTCCAGTTTCTTGGCCTGCCGTGTGTCACCTTTCAATTCCTCTCACAGGGCAGGATAGAATCCAGGACCCCTGATGGTCCCACTCAACCTGAAACTTCTTGGGAGCAGCAGCCTCCTCTTCTTACTCTGATACCAGATGTTTGGACATCAAAAGAATAATAACATCTGACATATAACACTAACATTAACTAACTCACACATTTAACCCTCATAATGGGTAGTATTATCAGCCTCATTTTATAGGTGTAGCAACTGTGGCAAGAGAGGCAACTGGCTCAACATCAAAGGAGACAAGGGGATCCTAGAGCATCAACGTATCGGCATCACTAAGACAACTCAGGCTGGGGAGGAAAAAATGGAAAACCCAGTACACATTCAGTACTGCCTACTGAGGTCAAAGCAACTTCCCATATCATCTCATCAAACCCTAATGGGCTACCTGAGATGTAGGCACTAGTACTTCCATTTAAATATTTTTATGCCTAGTGTTCTATTTTTATTTTTCTCTCTCTCTCTCTTTTGGTTTTTTGGTTTTGTTTTTTGAGACAGGGTCTCACTATGTAGTTCATGCTGACCTTGAACTCATTATATATATCAGGCTGGCCTCTAACTCCCAGCAATCCTCCTGCCTCAGGCTCCTGAGTGCTGGGATTACACTGCCACCACACTGGGCCAGTGTTCCATTTTTAGAATGGTACATAACAATGGAGCATAATAATTTTTTTTCTCTTCAATCTTGTTCCTTGAATTTTTCTAAGTAACATATACAAATTTTATGCAAAAATTCAAAACTTTGCAACCTTTGGCATAAATGGGTTAAGGAAGTACTTATTCAAGGCAAATGATGGAGCAAGTACTCAACCCCAAGTCTTGTTGGCTCTAGAGTTATGATTTTTTTCTCTATATCATGTATCAGTGGCCAAGAAATCAGGCTGGAGACTGAGGCCTGGAAACTCAGAACCCACAATCTTGGGTTTGGCAAACATGAATTTCACCCATATAATAAGCTCTGCTTTCTGAATCTCTTATTAGTTTTTTTGAGTTTGGCAGGTCAAGTTCCAGTCCCTCTCTAGGCCCTAATTTCCTTTTGGTACAAAGAGGGAGCAAGTCTGTGACTTTCTTTAAAGTTTCATTCTACCCTAAAGCTTAGATGGATTTTGGTGTTGCAGATTCTTTTTAGGAAGCACAGGGCAGTGAGGCAGGGGCAAAGGCAACATAAAGCCAAATCAAGAAAAAAGCTTATGGCCAGAACCTCAACTTCAGGTCTAAGACTTTGGCTAGATCTGCCTCCACCTCATATTGTAAATACTTGGGGTGACTGGCCCCATGAATACTTCAGAAGGTGAGCTGGCTCTGGCTTGCTTCAACAGTTGGCTGCCCAGGCAGCTAACTGACTCAGTTTCTTTCCTGTGAAATAGAGAGGAGTCTGCAGGACAAAATGATATGGCCACGGACTGGAAACCTTCTCCTGAGTGGGTACACTGGGAGCTGGGGGAGAGGTCACCTCTGTACACGCCACACACGGGCTTCTCCACGAGAGCGCTGTAGTTGCTGAAGTCCTCTTCAGTAATGACACCCCCTGCATGCTGAGCCTGGAGGGAACAAAATGGCCCCCCACTATCATAAGGATGTGGGCTTAGCCTATGACATGTTTGGATCATAAGCAGATCAGCTGTTTACAACTTTTGTGGCTTCTACAACACCCATCATGGCCTTTTGGGACCCCAATGTCTGGAGGAGGTACAATAGGAAAAAGGAAGGAGGAAAAGTACTGACACCAAGTACTTACCATGTGCCAGGCATTGTGCTAGGTACATTCCACAAACAACCTGCTTAGCTTGGCAGGTATGATAAAGCTCCTGCCTACTTCCTCCACATCATGTCCTGCTATTTATTCCCCAGTGAGCTGTATGCAGCTGCAGTGACCTGCAGATTTTGAGCTCTGGCTCCATGTCTTTGCATGTGCTGCCCTCTCTGCCTGTATAAAAGGAAGACTTTCCTCTCAGGGCAGTACTTGCCTAGGAAAGATCAAAACTGAATTCTGCATCTTACTACAATCATCAAGCCATTACAAAACCAAGAACTTTAAATGGCCTGTTAGGATTGACTGTTATGGGACATAATGGAGCATATTTACTGACCAATGAAATCTTGTACAAACCAATGGCCTTGTTCCATTCAACCCAGCATACTAACTGACAATCCTAAATTAGTATCATCACTGTGAATCTCCTTTTTTTGTACTGATTAGTACTTGAAACTTTTGACTTATCTACTCTCAGTGAACTACACATTGAATTTTTTGGCTACTAAATGTGTTCCTTTTTCTGGCAACTTAATAAACTCAACTTTGATTTTAGACTTTTAACACTCTGATGGTCTTCTTCATTCCCTTCCCCACCTCCAGGTAAGGGTGCACAGGTCTGGCCAATCAGATAATTACTTTCTGTGTCTCAGTGATTGGTTTGGGAATAGTCATGAGACCTATGACAAACCAATGAGACACAACCTTGAGGCATTTTCTGGAACCAATGAGAACTATTCTTTCTCTGGGATGGCTTGTTGGAAGGATGGCTTTAGATGGTCTGGTGGGGAACAAGTATGGAAAGGACTTGACAGAAAGAGTGAATCCAAACAGAAGAAAGTGAAAGAGAAAGACAGAAAGGGAGAGGGAGAGGAAGAGGGAAGAAGGGAGGGAGGAAAAGGGAGAAGAGGAAGAGAGCAGGAGGGGGAGGGGGAGAAGAGGGGTGAAGGAGAGAAGGAGGCAGCAGGGGACGGAGGGAGAGGGAGAGGAAAGAAGAGAGGAAGGAGAAAAGGGGGAGGGAGGGAGGGAAGGAGGAAGAGAAGGAGGAGAGACAGAGAGAGAGAGAGAGAGGAACTTGATGATGTAGATTGCATCCCTATGTACGGATCCAGCAGACTTTATAGTCAGTATCTAGACTTTGCAGTGAAGTCCATTTGGGATGGGCTTCTATCACCACATCCACACCTCCAGTGCCCAACACAGGCCCCAGCACAGAGCAAGCACTCCACAACTGGTGAACAAATGACAGACCGATGTAACCCCCACAACTTTTTGGCAGAGATTTATACATACACCCACATTGCACAGACAAGAAGACCGCTGAGTTGGTCTCTGCAAGATTTTCTGGAACATAACTTTCCACTAGGAGTTCTAGACTACTCTCAGCAGTTCTCAGAACTCATTAGTATCTCAGACTAAGACTCTTTGGGGCTGTGGGGTGACCTCCTGTGTCAACCCCCCCCACCCCAGTCCTGACAGTCACCAGAAAAAGAGATGTTTCCCTCAGTCCTAGGAAATCCAAGGCAGGGAGGGTTGTGAGTGCGTTTAGGGAAACAGGCTGATGCCGGGTCTCCACCAGGTCTGCATGGCTGGCACCAGTGCTGAGAAGCCCAAAGGTACCCTCCCAACCAAGACAGAACATTTCTATTACCCCAGGTTTTTCAGGCCACATCCCAGACAGCCCCTCTTCTCTTTTCTATTACCACAGGTTAGTTTTGTTTATTGTAGAATTTCAAAGAAATGTAATCAGAATCAATGTGAAGAAAGGAAGGGAAGAAAGGAAGAAGAGGGCATCCCTGTAATAAGGTCCGTGGGGCACATCCCGCCTCCCACCTGCGTACTCACCTCAGCTACCATCTCCAGCGTGAGGTTGCCACCACTGTAGAAGACAGCAGGACCAGAGGTCCCAAGTGCATTCAGCACCTCGGCCAGGTCAGGCCGATGCAGCAAGGAGCCGGGCAGCGGCAGGTGGCCCAACGGCAGGAACGTCTCCAGGAAGCGGTTAGATGCATTGGGAGGCAGCTGCTCAGCCAAGGCACGGGCTGGGGACAGGGATGGGAGGCTGGGAAGGGGACACCAGGACTGGACAGGATGGCTGAGTTGAGCAATAGGTGGGTGGATGAGGAGTGAGTGGCAGGAGTGAGTGGCGGGCCCTACGTGCTGTGGCCTACCAGGAGCCTGTTATGGGGGAGACAGGGACGCATATGGGCCCTTTCTAGATCCTCTTCATTCAAAGCTGCCTCCAGATGAGGGTGGGATGGGGAGGGAAGAAGTCTAAGGAGCAACTGGAAGAGAGGTCCTCTCCAGCTTGGGCCCCAAATCTCAAAGGTTCCCCCCATCAACCTCACACCTCTCCCCCAACCCCAGGTCCCACTGACCTAGATCATGGGTCACGTTGAAACCATCTTGGGCCACAGCTGCTGCGAAGGCCAGGACTTGGGACCATGGCAGCCTGGGGGGGCCGGAGAGCAGGGGGTGGAGGAGGTCCTGGGGGAAGGAGGAGGGGTCCTGGGGGGAGGGGGATTCCTGGGAAGGAGAATCCTGGCAAGGGAAGGGGATATTAGGAGGGGGGAGTTGGGGAGGGAAGAATCCAGGAGGACAGGAGAAGGTCACCCAAGGAGAGATGCAGGCAGGGGCTTCTGGTCCCCAGAAGAGAGTCTTTACCTGCCATAGAGCTGATGAGCTTCATGTAGCCCCTTCACCATTCCGGGGACCCCCACCAAGAGCCCAGGCTGGGCGAGGCGGGCAGGTGAGGGAGAGAGGAGACCAGGTCACTGGAAGGGGGGTGCTGGGCTGAACTCCGCAGAGCCCCAAGCCAGGGATGGCTGGCACAGGGGAGAGACATAGGCCAAGTATCCCAGGGGAGGGACAAGATTTCCCAGCAGGTAGCCCTCCTGTGTCCCTGACTTTATCTACCATAGTTGAGGGAGTGAATAAATTAAGCAAACCCTTTAAAGAGCCAGGACAGAACCAACTGAAATAGAAATTTATGTTGGATTATATCTATACTTGCCTTTAAAATGGTGGACAAGGGACCTTTGTTCAACCAATTCATTTTCACAACATCATTACTTGAAGCTGTGATAACAGCTGTTTGTTTGGGTTTTGCCACTAAACTAAGTACCTACTTCTCCAAGGTATTCTATTTCCTCTTTTGGTCTCAGGGGTTAGGGTTCTCTCTAATCCTCCAACGTGACACAGGCTGGGAAATTTACAGTCATCAGGCTCAGGTGAGGTATGTGCATGTTAGTGCAGCAACTTTGTGACATCTCAGGGTACTGAGTGGCTCCTCCCTGTTCCTTATGTTTTCCCTTCCTAGGTAGGTAAGATTGTCAGTGAAGTAGGGCATTGCAGTATTTCTGTTACCAGCCAACCAAATTTTTTTGTTCATTATTTTATTTTAGGGTGGCTACCTATCTCCCTACAGCCACCAGCTCAACTATTTTCCCTACCTCTGTAGTAAATATTCAGCAAATTAATTCTTGGATTAACAGAAAGGCAGTAAAGGTAGAGCCTTTTGGACCCTCTCTTCTCACCAGGGTCCCCACCTTGGTCTCCCAGGATCTTTGTAGGGCCTCTTCCCTGAGGGCCCCTGGTGCAGACTCCCGGAAATCAATTAGGTGGCTCTCATTTTGTCGGATGTCATGTACCAGCATCACACCCCCACTGGAGAGACACAGAAGAGAAAGGTGATGATAACATGCTACCCCTCTTGAACCATTAATCTCCCACCTCTCAACCCACAGTGATGAGGATTGTAGGTTCAGTTGGTCATCTTGAGTTGGATGTCTGAGACCACCCCCCTGCCCCAGCAGTGATTCAGAGACTCAGTCAATCCACAAAGGTAGGGAGTAAAATCAAGGGGGTGGGGAACCCAGGATCAATAGACTTCTTCCAGCTTGTTATTAGAGACTTTAATCCCTGATTAGGGAACCCACAGACTGGGTAAGCACGATGTTCTGCCCACCCCCCCCAGACCAGAGCTGGACCCCTGCCAGCTTCCTGCACCTGCCTACTTGGTATAACCCTTCCCCTCCCCCAGGACTGGATTATGTAAGGATAGATGGTGCAAAGCTAAAAGGAGAATTTCTTTGGAAAGCCTGGAGGGCTGGTCTTTCAGGAACCATGATAAGAACTTTGTGGCTTAATTTGAGATGGGGGTTGCAAACTGAAATGTCTGCAGCCAAGTAACAAAATAAGGAAAGCAGGACAGATGAACAACAAGGTTTGACAGGAACTATGGCAAAATGGACAGCACCTGTTTCATCATGGGAGGCAGCTTCTGTTCAACTCAGATAATTGCACCCATGTGGAATGTGGGCCTAATATTATCAGATCTCCTGATTGCTCAAGAGATACTGGAAACCTAGATTTTTATGAAAATTTTGAACTTTTGAATAATAGCAAACAACTTTTTTAAAAAAAGGTGTGAGCTGGGCATGGCGGTGCACACCTATAATCCCAGCACTCAGGGAGGCTGAGGCAGGAGGATTACAAACCCAAGCCCAGGGCTGGGGATTTAGCTCAGTGGTTCCGTCGCCTGCCCCACAAGCGCAAGGACCTGAGTTCAATCCCCGGTACCAAAAAATAAAAAATAAAAAACAAACCCAAGCCCAGAGTAGGTAACTCAGTGATTTAGAGAGATCCTGTCTCAAAAATAAATTTTTTTAAAAGGAACAAGGGGTTGTGGCACATGCCTGTAATTCCAGCACTCTGAGAGACTGATGCAGAAGGATTTCAAGTTTGAGTCAAGCCGGGGCAATTTAGCAACTTAGTGAGACCCTATCTCAAAAAATGAAAACAGGCTGGGGCCATAACACAGTGCAAATGCCCTGGGCTCAATCTCCAATACTGCAAAAATGAATGAATGAATGAATGAATGAATAAATAAAGGGCTGGGGAAGTGTGAAGACCCTGAATTTAATCCCCAATTCTACCACCACCCCCAATTTAAGTGTGCATACTAAACCAGTATCTGTACTGAGTGTAGTCCATGGGTGATCAGTTTATAACCTCAGTTTTAAGAATTCCTGGCCTGGGGCGTATTTTTGGAGGACAGAGGGCCTATAGCTTTTGTCAGACTCACAGGCATTTGCAACCTTAAATGTTGAAGCATTCCTGCCTTTATTGATGACAGTATACACAGTGTATCTCACTTAATAGTTCACAAACTTCCTTTTTTAGTGGAAAACCTGAAAAAGGTTCTGAAAACACCTCCAGATATGATAGCTTTGCTCTTCTGAATCCATCCAGGAGGAAAAAGGAGTAAGACTGGGTGGAGAATGAGAAAATGCAAGGAGTTGGGGCTGGGCCTCTCTGACCAAACTGAGACAACACCACACCAGGGCGACACACCAAGAAAGTAGGCCAGGGGGACCCAGACCTCCACTGCCTGGAGCTCCTTACCCGCCCAGGCCAGAACTGTGAGGAGCCACGATTCCCAAACACAAGGCTGCTGCCACAGCTGCATCCACGGAAGATCCCTGTTTACTGAGCACCTCCAGGCCCAGTGATGTGCACTGGGCAGCATCGGTCACCACCGCACCCTGCTGGAAGATCTAGGAGGGGAGGGGGGGCTAGGCAGGGACAGCAGGAGCCTCTGCCTCACTGCAGCACCTCCTTGTCCTCTTGTTCCCTTGATTCTCCTATATGACCATTGCCCCCAGTGCCTCCTACTCGGATCAAGTCCCATCTTGTTCTGTTCCCCTAACGTCCCAGAACCCTTCCCTTTGGGATCTTCCTTTCCTAACTCAACACCCTCACCCCTTCCCCATTTCCTGGACTCTTTCCACCAGTTAGTCTCCAGTTCCTACGGTCCCTTCAGGCGTTTCCATAGTTTTCCTCCCCAGTTCTCTCCCTTTGCCCGTCTGCCGCCCTCACCTGGGCACCCCCAAAGTAGATCTGCATGACCAGTGCCACAGTGACACCTGTGGCGAAGGTGAGGCAGGCGGTGACGATGACCGTGAGCCCATCCTGGCGGCAGGAGCACTCGGCCGCGGCGGCGGAGAACGGGTCCTTGCGTGTCTCGCGTAGCGGCGACCCGTCCTGGCTGCCCATTTCCGACGACGACGACGGCAGCCGCTGCAGCCGCGCGGACTTCAGGAAGGAGTCTGGGTCTGCGGGCGGCCGGGGTCAGTCCGGGCGCCTGCTATCTGGCGGTGCCAGCCTCCGGACCCGGCCGTTCCGCGGCGCCCCCGCCTGCCCCTGTCACTCCAGCCCCGCTGGCCAGTAGTGCTCACCTTTCCGTGTCTCCCCTACGCACCCCGGGGCTGGGAAGAGACCGGGACCCACAGAGGAGCAGCCGGAAGGCTGGATCCCCGCCCCTGGGCCAATTCCCTGAACTGGGACCTGGGGCTGAGAACGCTTCCGGGAAGAATGGGCGGGAGGGTGGGACACAGCCCTGGGACTCAGCCCTCCCCAGAAACCAGATCCTGCCCCAGCTGGTGCCCAACCTTCAGTGCAAGGAGCCAGGCACCAAGCAGGCCTTTGGCTTCCAGCCTTGCTCTGGTTATCCACTCATTTACCGATTTTGAAGAGCCTACTATGTGTCTGGCCCTGTGTCAGATGCCAAGGGGAAAGGAACAGGGAGTTCACAGACTCATTGAAGGAAAAAGGCAATAAACAAGCAAAAGAGTATATAATTACAAGTCGTGGCAGGTGCAATGAAGAAGGCTGAAATGATAGAGAATAATGGTAGGAGAGACTCGAAAGAGGACTGCTTCCCAGGGGAAATCAGGGAAAGTTTCTTCAAGGAAGTGACTTTCATGCTGAGAACTGAGAGATGAGGAGCCAGCTACAGGTAGAGCTAGGGGTGTGGTTGTGTGTGTGTGTGTGTGTCTCCAGAAAAAGGAAGCAGCAAGTGCAAAGACCCAATTGTGGCAATGAGCTTGGCACATCAGAAAGAAATAAGGCCTGGGTGTCTCTGGTGTAGTAAAGATTGAAGCTAGGCCTAATATGCTGGCCTACGAGCTTGTGAGAAGTGTGGATTTTTACCTCAAGTTATGGATGCCACTGGAGAGTTTTAAGCAAGAACACGAAGTCATCTGTTTTGTATTTTTAAAAGAACCCTCTTGAGGCTGGGGCTGTAGCTCAGTGGTATAGCATTTGCTTAGCATATATGAGGCCCTGGGTTTGATCCCCAGTGCCAGGAAAAAGAATCCTTCTAGCTGCTGTCTAGAGAGGAGAAATTGTTCAAAATTATACCAAGTGTGAGATACTTTGTTAATAATTAATAATACTTTGTTAATAATTATGCAAAAAAGGTATAGTATTATGAGGAAATGACAGATTAGCAAATGAAAATATATTCTTTTAAGATCATGATACTCAGTATATTTACACTGTCATTCTCTATTTTTGTTATGAAAAATTATTTTTTCATAGAACAGCTTTTATATTTCTTTATTAATATATACTTGTATTACATTAAAATAAAAAAATTTAAATTAAAAAAAAGAATGGAGGCAGGGGAGAAAGAAATCCACTTACTGGGTGACTCTGACCAAGTCACTTCAAGTCATGAACCTCATCTTCCTAACATGTGGGATGGGTACAAGGATTCCACAAGGTAATGTATACCAAGTACATTGTAGCTGTTCAAAGTTATTTTTATTCTTTTCCTGCCTTAGCAAGGCTGAGACCCTTTTCTATCTCCTAGTTCCCTCTGGGTGCTATTAGCCTTGAACTCAGCTCCCTAATTGGCCAAAGGCCCTAGAAGTTTGTAAACAATAAAGAAATAGGCAGGTACCTCGATCTTAACTTTGCTGTACTCACAAAAACTTTTAAAAAGTTTATTCATTCAACAATTTCTTTTTGGATTTCTTTCTTTCTTTCTTTCTTTTTTAAGCAAGGTCTTGCTATGTTGCCCAGGCTGGTCTTGAACTTGTGGGCTCAAAGGATCCTCCTGCTTCAGCCTCCCAAGTAATTGGGACTATAGGCCTGCACCACTGCAGCCTGTAACAAATACTCTTGGAGCACCTGGTACCATGTACTATGAGTATAATCTTTTTAAAAGTTTGTTTGAGAAAATTAAAAATTGACTATCTTTCTGTTTCAGGCTAGTAACATTGTTCACTGACGCCAACATAATAAAAATCCAAGCTCCTTTTGTTTTACTTTTGTAGTACTGAGGATTGAAATCAGAGCCACTGCACTAAACTATATCCCCAATCCTTAAAAAAATTTTTTTTTTAAATTTTGAGACAGAGTCTTGCTAAATTCCTAAAATGCCCAGGCTGGGCTTCAATTTGTAATCCTCCTGCCTCAGCCTCTGAGAGTGGTGGGATTGATTTTAGGTGTGCAACACCACACCCAGCAAAAATCCAAGCTCCTAGATTTGGTGTTTAAAGTCCTCCATGAAGCCAGCTGTGGTGGCACACACCTCTAATCCCATCACTCAGGAGGCTGAGGCAGGAGGATCATCAGGAGTTTGAGGACAGCCTGGGCTACATAGTGAGTTTAAGGCCTGCTTGAACTACAGAGTAAGACCCTGTCTCAAAAAACAAAACAAAACAACAACAACAAAAAATATATATTTATACAGTAGACCCTTGACTTACAAACTCAATTCATTCCTGAGGGCTGGTTATAACTCAAGTTGGTCAATTGAAGGCTCAGGTTCCTCTACACAGCCTTCAAAGTCTCTGTCCTGTATACAGGCAGATCTCAGTGTCCTTAGAGAGACATCGGCCCAGGATTTCTCAATTAACCCCACACAGGGAGGATGTTATAATGTTCCTTCCAGAACTCTTTAAGGGTTAAATCTGTATCTGAGACCATCTGGAAGCACAAAAGGCCAGCCTTCAGATCGTAACTCAAGACTTTGTTCGTAAGTTAAAACTAAAATTCTGGTCATAACTCCAGTTGTTTATTATGCCAGGCTGGTTGTAACTTTGAGGGTCTACTGCACAAGTTCTTTTCCTGATGTATACATTCTTTTGGTGATATATGGATTCATATATAAATTACAGGGAGATAGGAATAGAGAAGGGGATTTTTATTTTCCCTCAATATCACTTTATGATGAATATGTAATTTGTTTTTAATTTTTATTTTTTAAAAAGGGTTGTCTTCTGGGAGTCTCCCTCAGTCGGTCATGCTTGCCTCTTACCCTCAACACCAGCACCACAGAATCTGTAAATAAGATTAGAATTCATTTAACAAAATGTACTTCACTGGGTACAGGACTCTTCTTGGCTCTTAGAAGTGTCAAAAGAAGTTCAGGAAAGGGCTTTTTTTTGGTACCAGGAATCGAACTTGGGTCCTTGCGCTTGCACAGCAGGTGGCAAAACCACTGAGCTAAATCCCTGGCCCAGGAAGGGGTTTTGAACTTATATTTATTGATGCTGATGCTATACCAGGCACTTGGCATAGGGTTTGTGTGGCTTTATGAGAGAGGCCCCACTCTCCCCACTTTACAGATGCGAAAACTGAGGCTCAGAAAGGTGATAGTGCCTAAGATAATAAAACGAATAAGTAAGAGAAACCGACAGTCTGTAATTTGAAAGCCTCCTTTTCATTGTTTTGCATGAACTATTCCAACTTTAAAAACCAACCTTCAAGCTAATTTTAGTTGATATTTTCCAGGTACTTGTCCTTTGGTATGTTTTTTCCAGTCAGATAAAAGGATGCACGAGAGGAAGGTGATATGGCCCTGTCACAACTGAGTCTATTTAAGACCACTCCACCAGTCCATAATTAAATTATTCATTTATTCAGCAAAAAGAAATAGAAAAAATAAAAACAACAAAAATAAGAAAACAAAAAAATTACTGAGTATTACTGTATGTACTATGTAAGTGCTGGGGCAATAATACCATTGATTTTACTGATGTACAAGAGCAATGCCAGGACACTGGGAAAAGTTTAGTTTGGGACTGGAAGAAACAAGTCTTTTGGAAGAAAAATGATGAGTTGAATTTTTACTATTTTGATTTTGTGGGACACCAGGAGGAGCTAGCCCAGCAGACATCTGATTTTTATCAACTTATCCTTGTTCAGTTTTCTTTTAGGAAACACTTCCCCTCTCCCTCAGCCAACTCCCTCTCCTTGAACTGGGTAAGTATATATGGCTTAAGCCTTGCCAATCCAGGGACAAGCATGTGACCCAAACCAAGTGAATAAGACTCAAATTTTGTTCTTTTGCTACAACTATTGGGGAAAAGAAAAACTCTCTGCCTAGGCCACTAAGCTGGTAGAATGTAAGCCTATAGCTCTTGGGGGCATCCTGTCCCCAAGAAAGTGGGAAACTTTCTAATGAAAGCCCATAAAAAGGAAGGCAGAGCAGAAGATGGAGAAAAGTTAATTCTTTTTTAGGCACCTTGATCTGTTTGCCTGCAGCCCTCTATTCCTGGACTTCCTTTCCTTCCTTTTTTTTTTAGACAGTCTCCCTAAGTATTTCAGGCTGGCTTTGAACTCATTATGTAGCCCAGGCTGGCCTCAACTTGCAGTGATCCTCCTGCCTCAGCCCGCCAAATGCTGGGATTACAAGTATGTGCCACCATGCCCAGCTAAAACTCTCCTCTAGATGTAGCTGTTTTAGTTGAGTTTAGTACAAAAGAACCCTGAATAGAGTTGATTATGTGGGTCCAAAGTTCAGGAGAGAGCTCTTGGCTGGAGACTGAGGTCATCCTTGGCTTGCTTACTCCTTTAAGGGGAGAACCACTACAAATTTTGAAGCAGGGGTAACATGACGAGACGTGCAGGGTAGTAGTAGATGGACTGGATAGAGAGCAGAGGCAGAAGAGTAGCTAGGAACCTATAAGTAATGCAGATACGAGAGGTCAGTGGCTTAGTCTACAATAGTGATGACAGGATGGTGAGATGAAATTTGGAAGACAGAAGGGGGACAGAAAGAATTGATCACCTTTTGGAAGTGAGAGGAAAAGAAGGGGTCCAGGATGGCCCCTGGGGTTCCATCTTGGAGACGGGCTGAATTGCAGTGTCATTAAGAATGACATTGGAGAAAGAGCAGGTGTATGGGGAAGAGATACTGATATCAGCACAGAATACCGTATATTGAAGGTGAGGGACTTGCAAGGTATCTACAGGCAGATGCTTGGGAGAGAGGAGCACACATGGGCTTGGAACACAGGAAAAAGGAAAGAATTTCCCAACCTTAGGTTAGTCATCATCCAGCTGTTTTCCACAGGGTCTGCTGTGGGATACTTGGCACTTGCTTTTGGGAAGTGGAAGGCTAGAGGCTAGCTAGGCACAACCAAAATCTTGACTAAGAAGCTGACAATGTAGGAGGCCATGTTAGCCGTTGAGCTGGTCTACCTGGACCAAAAGAACCTTGGGATTTGGAAGCAGGGATAGGTGAAATGGCACTAAAACCCTTACACTAATATGATGGCAAAGTCCTTGGAACCTATAAGGCAAGTCCCTGGGAGCTTTGGTGTACAACCTTATCATGAGGTTTAAGGTCCCAGAAGCTCAAGTGATCAGGGTCTTTGTTGGATTTCTATACACATCAGGGCAGTGCCTGGACTGAATATATTTCCTGAGGTTTTGGAAATATTCATTTCCCTGTCATTCTCACATCTCGTTTATTTATTCACTCAATGATTATTTATTGAGTGTTCAATGCTGTTATGCTGGATGCTGGAGAGAGGATAATGAATAAAACAGTCATGATCGCTGCCTTCATGGGGTTTATTGGCATATAGTGATCAAATCATTGCACAAATAAACAAATAATCACAGGATTTCAAAAAGTGCTAAGACATTTATAGGGAGTCAGGAGAAAATGTATAAAAGCTATCCAATCTCTAGCTTAGGAGAGATGGGTGTTCTTTGTTGAGCCGAAAGGCTCAGTCAGATAAGTACACCTACTACAACTCAGTTAATCAGGGCAGTGCTCAAATAGAAGCAACCCTCATGATCTCTAAATGAAAGACCTGGTTTCGGGCTGGTATTCTCCAGGACACATCTTCCCATTCCTGTCCTTGCTACCCTTTGGATCCAAGTTTTGACCTGCAGTCCTGAAATGCATGCCCCAAAGCCTCCACAGCCCACCGTCATCATCCTCTCAACCCCATCGCAGGTGGAGTGTGGTCCAGTCAGGGTGATAGGGGATGCTTGTCAGGACCAGATAACCAGAAAATAGTAGAGGGGCAAAGACTGGGGGCCTCTAGTCTGGAAACAGCTATGCAAGGGCCAAGACAGAGAAGGCTAGGCCAGAGAAGCAGCATCTGCAGGCCGGTAAAGGATAAGGTTCAAGAGCAAGCACTGGGGGGAAGAATGAGGCAGAAGGATGCTCTAATGCCAGGAAGTGACGTTGAGGAAAAGAGGGCTGGGGGATGGAGGATTTAGAATGGAGGGGAGGAGAGAGCTGGGCCACATGGCTAGAAGATATAGCAACAGGGAAGCCCTTGGCCTGGGAGCCCTTGGCCTCCAGGTCTCCTCCAAACCCAGTCTCTTCTCTCCCTACCCCCAACTCTTTGCAGTTAATGTAGAGGGCTGAGAACACAGTAAAATTCTGGAGACTGCTTCTTAGGGAGTGGGGTATCTTAATAACATCATGGCCAGATCCACGGCTCCTGGAGGGATGGGGTAATCCACAGGACAGCAAAGGTACTCTAGTCCCCAAGGACTTTGAGAGGTCATGCAGTCCATCCCCCTGTCTCCCAAAACCCAACTTTCCCAGGCCGAGGGAAATCATGTTCTCCTTAAGCCTCCCTGGACATGAAGAGATTCTCAGATCTCTCCAGACTCTCTGCTTCCCATAATCCCTGGTTGAAGGGAAGTTCTTCTTAAAACCTAGACTCTATCCTTCCTGCTGCAGTCGCTGACTTGGTTTCTCCTATCCCGTCCTCCGTGGCTAGAGAAAAGCCTTCACTGGGTGATCCTAGCTATTTCTTAGGCTCTCCCCTCCAACATTTCTTCCGTTTGGTTGGTTAGTTCATTCTTCCCAAAAGGTAACCCCAATCCTTCCTACTGCAGTCCCTGGCATCGTCTCCCTTGTCGCATCCTAAGCCTCCAAAGCAGAAATGTACCCTTCTCCACCAGATAATTAACAGAGATAAGGGAGAGGTCCAGGAGGAAGGGAATGAATTCAGGAGATGGAAGTTGGAGGTGGATGCTCAGAACAGGCGACAGGGGACAGGAGGACAGGGGACTTCCCAAGGAGAGGCAGGGACGCGGCCAGCGGGCCTCACCGGTATCGGGGTCTCCCAGGAAAGCATCCTCATCCTTACGGCCCCTCAGCGGGGCCGCTGGCGCCGGCTCGTCCTCGGGCAGCCGCGGGAAGCTGGTGATGCTCATGTAGTCCACCGGTGAGTAGGCGCCCAGGGCGCTCTCCTGGCTGGCCTCGTTCTCCGTCGCCATCCTCGCCCGCACCCCCCAGCAGCGCAGCGACTGCCGGAAGTGGCTGAGGCGGGGGTGGGGGGTGCGAAGGCGGAGGGCGGGGCCTGAGCTCCTGGCCAGCCAGGAGGGGGCGCCCCCACAGTTTAGTGTCCTAATCTGACTCGCCCCCACCTGCTTAGAGCTGTCAGACCTGCAGTCGGCACGCAGGGCCGGGAGGATGGAGAGCTGGGAGGCTGTGGAGGGTTGGCGAGGTGAGCGTGCTATAAGCGCGACGATGGTGGCTCAGGGCTATTCATGCATCCCGATCTCTTCCTTCTTCCTTTCTGCATTTTTTTTTTTTTTTTTTTGGTACCGGGGATCAAACTCGGGACCTTGCACTTTCGAGGTAGGCAGCGGAACCACTGAGCTAAATCCCCGGCCTCCTTCTTCCATTCTGAATCCAGTTAGTATCTTACGCAGACCCCAGACTCTTTCCTTGGACCACAGACCCTTTTCTAACCACAAATCCTTTTGAGCCCAGATCTTGTCTCAGATCCAAAACTCCTTGGACCACAAACCTCTCCTTGGACTATAAGGTGCTCTTCATCCAATCTCAGACTACTTCCATCCTAGACCTCTGCTTTCAACCCACCTCCAGAACCTTCTGAAAATCCCAGCTCTTACTTCATCCCTGACGGTGTTTTCACCTTCAAACCCCTCCTTGGATAACGGATCTCTTCTGACCTCAGATCCTCTTTCAACAGCAACCTCATCGGGAAACCCTGATCCATCAGTGTAAGAGAGTGATCCTCAAACTTCAGTGTGTGTTGGGATCTTTGAAAGCAAACTCCCAGATTCCATTTCAGAGATCATGATTCAGTAAGCTGGAACAAGGTCTTTGGAACCTGAATATTTATTGTCATTTTAAGAGTTTTTTGATGTGGTTCTGGAAAGGACATTTTGAGAAAAAAAGTAATAGTCTGGGAAGATGGGGTTGAGGGGGGAATGGGGAGGATAAAAGGGAGAGAATGGGTCTCTATAGTCTAGATATCTGAGTTCTGTTTCTGATAGTACTGCCAAAGTATGTGTGATCTTGAGTTAAACAGTCTCCTTCATGTTTAAGATGGAAAGAACAATAGTATTCGTTTTAAAGATTTATGAGGAGGATTAAATAAGGGTTGGAAGGTGCCTTGTGAAGGGCTTGGCAGTTACTCAATGCCATCAGCATCATTACTTTAATCTTGTGGATTCTCATTCTGTCCAAACCCATCCATCCCCTCCACATTTTCAGGAATTGCAACTGCACTACAGCTTGTGCTACTTCTTCACCTCCTAAGGATGAGAGATGTTTTCTTTCCGAGTCCTGTACTCCAGATATCTATTACACAGCCCACAGGCAGATGGAGGAAGCAGGTCAAGCCCCTGGACACACTACTCTTTCCCTAACACCAGACTCCGGGCTCAAAGACAATCAGCTTTAGCATTTACTATGGGCACAGCTGCTGCAGTACCACCTGTAGACAGGAGGTGACGGCAGTGGGTAGGAAACTGTTGGGTTTTAGAGAAAGGGCTGGGAGAGATTGAAAGGAGAGACAGGGTCACTCAGAGCTGTGTGGTGGAGGTGGGTGGATATGATGACTGTCTCAATATCTATAGGTAGAATTACACGTGCTTCCTCCCCACAGAGAGGACATTATTTCCTCAGTGAAGTCCTATTTTGCTTCTGTGAGGTCTGATCTCCTTAGTGGGACCTGTCCCCACTAAGTGAAGTCTGTGTCCCCTCAGTGATATTCACTCCTTCAGTGTATTTGAAGGCTCTTCGGTGGGGTTGGAGTCCTCTCATTGGGGTCCAATCTCCTTGGCAAAGTCTGTATCCGTATCTCCTAGGATGAAATTATATCCCATTAGAATCAGTGCCGTTCAATGGCATTTACATCCCTGTAGCAGAGTTCAAGCCTTTCTGTGGGATCTGACACCTCTTCCCCTGAAAGATCTGTACTCTCTTAGTGAAGTCCACATACCTTCAGTGAAGTGTGTGCTCCTTCAATGTGAGTGATGTCTCTTTGATTAAGTATCTGTCCCATCGCTGGTGTCCGTGTCCACTCCATGAAGTCTGTGTGCCCTGGTGGGCCCTGAGATCCTTTTCTTGAGGACTGAGTAGGCTCTGCATTATATGTCTGAACATGAGGAGACTTTTCTACTAAGGGTATGCTGGGCTTATGGTCATCTGGGCAAGGAACAGAGGAACAGACAGAAAGGGAGGAGTTGTAAGCCCTTCGTAGACACCAGGAGACAGAGGCTGACTGTTTCAGACCTCAGACTCACTCTTGGACTTAGGTATTTAAGGATTCTTCTTGACTTGACAGTGAGCCCATGAGTTGACCAGTAGGGTGGACCCTTATTTTTTTGTTGTTGTTTTTGGTTTTTGGTGTGTGTGTGGGTTGAACTAAGGACCTTGTGCTTTCAGGCAGGTGTGGGACCACTGAGGTAAATCCCTCCCCCGTTGTTGTTTGTTTTTGAGACTGGGCCTTGCTATGTAGTTCAGGCTGGCCTTGAACTCGAAGCAATCCTCCTGCCTCAGTCTCCTGAGTGTGGGGATTATAGGTGTGCACCACCACATGTGGGTCAGGGAGTCCTTATTGGTGGTAAGTGCAGGTAGGAGAGAGAGGATCCTGCCAGGCTTCTTTCTGGGTGGAGAGAGTAGAGGGAAGCCAGAGGTAGCTGAGCTCAAGTTGTGGCAAGTGAGAGGTATCCCTTAGTGAGATAAAGAAGCTGGAAAGCAATGAGAATGTGAATGATTCCTCCTATTTACATAGACTTTGGTATTCTATAAGCCTTAGCTTCAACTCGAGACAATAAAAACAGATTGAAGTCAGGGAACCTAGGCTTTCTTCTAACTTGCTCCTAACTTGGTCGTTATTTACTTTCTAATCTTACAAAACTTACTTCTCTTTCCTGGGTTTACCATTTGTGAAGTGAGGAATATCGTTTTGTTTCTGTCTTTGTTTTAAAAAGGCTTCTTCTGAAGGCTTCTCCTAGTTTTCACGTAAAGATTCTTGTAGTTTAGATTTGGGTGGAGGTTTATGGAAGCAAGGAGAATGAAAACGTTCTCAGAACTCTGAGAAAATTTGAGCAGGGCCCAGGGTTAGCAGAGAAGGGTGCCCTGTTCAGAGGGCTGCGCCCTCAAGGCCGAGGACTTTTTCCTGAGGTCAGAATGGGGTGTTGCTCAGAGAAGAGGGGACTTGGTGGAAAGGCTGTCACCTGGAACACTGCTCTCCATGTGGCTTTCCAACTCGGTAGAATGACAGTCGGGACTGTGCGATCAGACCGCGAGAAGATTCTGCAATGGACTTGACCCAACTCCACTTATTACCCCAGCCTTTTCTCCTTAGAGCCCTGCCCTAAGCCAACCCCTTATCTGTCACTCCAAAACCCCAGCTTGGTCACTCCATGGCCCTGCCTCCTGTCCTGTGACATTTACCCCGGCTACTCCCCATCACTCCATGGGTCCACCTCCTCGCCTGTCATGCCTGGTCCCGCCCCGGCGCTGTGATTGCCCGATCCCACTCTCTCCGGTCACGCCCCATTCCGCCCCTTCTGCTTTCACTCTACGGCTCTTCCCCTTCCGGCAAGTCGGCTCCGCCTCTACCCTTCGACTTTCACAGTACAGTGTATCTCTGTCTTCGGTAAGTCTGGCCCCGCCCTCACCACACGGCCCCGCCCATCCCTGACTACCTAGGACCCACCCCACTACCAGGTCCCGTCCCTCGTATAAAGGCTCCATCTCCGGGTGTTAGACTGTTTTCCACTCCCCGGCACCAGGCGAGGCTGCTGGAGCTGCCGCCGTGCTTGGAACTTGAGTGATGGGGCTTCCCGAAGAGCGGGGCCGCAGCTGCAGCGGCAGCGGGGGCCGGGAGGAATCTGGAGCCCGGGGCCGGGCGCGGAGCTGGTCTCCGCCGCCCGAGGTCAGCCGCGCCGCGCACGTCCGCTCGCTGCAGCGTTACCGCGAGCTGCACCGGCTCTCTGTGGAGGAACCGCGGGGTGAGGCTGGGCCCGGGAGCCGGAGGGCGCCAGTGAGGAGAGGAGATGGGCAGGTTCTTTTGGTAAACGGAGGGGTGCGTGAGGAGGTGGAGTTTCACTGAGATAAGAATTGTGGTGCTCTGAGGAGAAAGAAAAGGAATTCCGGGAGGAGATGGGGTTCTGTGAGGAGAGTTTTGCGACCTGAGGGTTCCTTTACAGTTGGGGCGATCCCTAGCTACTTAACAGTTCCGTGAGGAGGTGGGGGGTCCTTAGGAGATGCGGGGTTTCATGGCGGAGGTGAGCTTTCTTGAGGAGCTGGGTAGAGGGTTTCAGTGAAGAAAGTTCCATGAGAAAAGGAGACTCCTGACGTGAAAAGGGGTCTCTGAGGGCCAAAGGGGCACCTTTAGGAAGAGGCCAGAAGAGAATGTTCTTTGCCGACCTTTCACACAGACTCAGTCACTGCCTCTTGAGACCTCTAACTTGGAAACTGAGCAACTCTTGAAAGGCAGTAAATGGTCTAGTTCCATCTTGGGGTTCCCAGATCCATTTTTTAGTATATCAGCAATTCCAGTGAAATCATTCAATATAAGGCTGAAGAAGTCACTTAAATGTCAAGGTTTGTTTATTTGCTTGTTTGTTTTTGGTACCGGGATTGAACTCAGGACCTTGAGCTTTCGAGGCAGGGAGGCTGGCTCGGCAGGGAGGCAGGCGAGGGAGGCCACTGAGCTAAATCCCTAGCTAAATGTCAAGTTTTTAAAAATAAGTTTTTCCAGTACTGCGGATCAAACAAGCCGAAGGTCCCATACATTAGGTAAGTGCTGTACCACTGAGCTACACTTCCAGCCAAGTTTTTGTTTTTGTTTTAATTTGGGCACCGACAATAACTCAGGTTCTAATACATGTCCATATCTTAAAATGTGCCACAAAAATTCCGTCTTGCCTTTATTCTCGGTAAGGGGACAAAATTGCACCCCAGTTGAGAGGCAGTGTAATGTTTGGTAGTGGGAAAAGCATAGGCCACAAATCACACACTGAAAATTCAGCTTTACTCTGGCTCTGCCTGTCATTAACTGTGGGTCATAGGCAAATTTTTAACCTTTTCTGAGTTTCCTTTTCTTCATCTATAATATAGGAATAATAATACTTGCCTCATAGGTTTGTATAAGGACTAAAGTGGGTAATAAGCAAAGTGCATTATAGACTACCTGATGACCACAGACATTCAATAAATGGTGATCACTTGATAACAAAAATAACATGGATGAAGCAATTACTGAGTAATGAAAGACAGGATTGAATCAAATGTAAAGAGGTTGATTGCTGCAGGCACTGTCCAAATTTGAGTCCTCAGACCTTTTTTTATTTTTCTTTCTTTTTGTTTTCTCACATCATGAGTTCACCTGTTTCCTGGGGGTGAGCTATTACTACTGCAGTAACTCCTCTATATCTAGCCATGTACCCAGTGTTTCACTTAGGCTCTGGTCCTATATTGCACAGGACTATTGACCATTTGTGTTCATGTACCTTGATATTATTCCATATTTAACATGACTATGAATAGACTTTACCAATTTTCCCTCTCCAACCTGTTCTAATTTTCTAATTCCTACTGAGTTCAATCACACTATCCCAAACTATAAATCTCTTTCATCAACCTCTCCTTAAAAAATATCAAGCTATATATTTTACCTATTTATAGATACTGCTGTTGCTTATTGCTTGCTAAGCACAGTTCCACCCTGATTTGATATGGAAACTGCTATGATCCCCTTTTTATATAGAAGGAAACTGAAGCTTAGAGATGTAAACTAACTTGCATGATCATAATAGTTGTGGCGTTGGGATTTGAACCAAACAGTCTTTACTCAGCCTGTACTCCTATTTGTGGTACTTTTCTTCTTCCTTGACCTCAGAGTATGCTTTCCATCAAATTCTGTCAAATATCCCTTCAAACTCTCTCAGATTTACCTTTCTTCCATTTGCACAAGATATTTTAAATCAAGGAAACATCTCCCTAGTTCTCTTTTCTAGTTTTATCACCTTCAAACTCTCCAGTGGATTTAGCTAAACAACCATTAGGATGGTATTCTGGAAACACTTGCTTTCCTGTGTAGTTTCAAAAATTTTTAGTATTTCCTTATTTCCTACAGTTTCAAATTAAACTTGTTTTTCTTTCAAGGTCTCTAATCTAGACCTACCCCACCTCTTTATTCTTATCTACTATTAGGTCTTACCACACCCCTCATTCTAAACAGGTCATTCTTGATATCTTGGATACATGAAAGTCCCTCTTACCTCGCTGCTTCATTTTCCTTCTGTTCCTTTCTACCTAATTAAACTACCAATTCATCATCCCAATCTGTTCTTGTCTTTTTCCTCTTTTTTATTGAACCCAAGACCTCACAATGCTAGGCAAGCTTTTTTTTTTTTTTCCCCAGTACTGGGTTTGAACCCAGGCCCTTTGTACTAAGTTACATCTCCAGCCCTTTTTATTTTGAGACAAGGTCTCAAAAAAGTTGCCCAGGCTGGGCTCAAACTTGCGATCCTCCTGCCTCAGCTTTCCAGAGTGCTGAGATTACAGGTGTGTGTCACCGTGCTCAGCTGGGCAAGCATATTTTTGAGTGTCTGCATTCTCATTGTTCAGTGTATAGTCCTTTGGAGAGTTTCTTAGGCTTTCTGAGCTTTAGTTTTCTCATCTATAAAATTAGAGTAATATATATTTTGTAGGACTATAACATACTGTCATAAAGATTAAATAAAGTTAATCTAGTTCTGATACATGAGTAGCATTCACTAAATGCCAGTTGCCATATGCTTTTTCCTTAATAGCTATTCAGTATCCTATTGCATTATTAGTGTTCATCAGATTGCCTAGCATTGCAAGGTCTTGAGTTCAATTTTGGGGGTTTTGAGTTGTTTCCAGTTTCTCTATTATTTACAGTGTTGCTATAAACATTTCTTTAGGAATCACTTTGTTCTCTTGAGTATATTCCTCAAAGTTGAGTTAGCCAATAAAAGGGTCAAAAAATTTATGGCTCTTGTCAGCCATTGCCCTGCTATCCAATAAGATTGTGCTGATTTCTTACAATGTCATTATTGTATAGGTATATCTATTTTCCCAGGACCACCAAACCAGTGAGTTTAATCTTTGTTAGTTTTATTAGTATATAATGCACCTTAATATTGATATAGTTTGGATTTCCTTAATAGATTGTGATTTAGCTTTAAATTATATTCTTTTGTATATTCAAAACTATTTCTTGTATTAGTCTTTTCTCTCCATGTAGATTGTTTAAATTATTTTTTCTTTTGTTTGTTTGTTTTTTTGCAGAAACTAGGATTGAACTCAGGACCTCCTTGCACTTGGCAGGCAGGCGCAGCACCACTGAGCTACATCCCCAGCCTTGTTTGTTTGTTTTTGAGGCTGGGCCTCAAGGTGTCACCCAACCTGGTCTTGAACTGCCTCAGCTTTCTGAGTAGCTGAGAGTGGCCTATACCACCATGTCTAGCCTAGATTGTATAAATTCTAAATCATGGAACCTGGAACAAATTATTTAGTCTATATGATTTTGTTTCTTATGAAACTAGGGGGTCATAATTTCTAAGATTTCATCCCTTGTTTAAGTTCTAAGTGTCTCTTTCCCCTATGACTCCCAAACCAGTACTCATCCTTAATTCTCTGCCTTTGCTTGTCTTACTTGTTGAGTATATTTTCTCCAGAGTAATAAGGCAAATTTTTGGGCTGGGCATTTAGTTCAGTGGTTCTGCTGCCTGCCTTGCAAGCGCAAGGTCCTAAATTCAATCCCCGGTACCAAAAAAAAAAAAAGGCAGATTTTTAAGAATGTAAATCTGATCAGGTAGCTCTCTTGTTTAAAGCCTTTTAATGACTTTCCATGTCCTTGGGATAAATATCAGATTCCTTATCATGCACAGAATAATTGCATGATCTGCTCAATTATGTATAAATCCCAGCATTAGTTCTTGTTTTCTTTATTCTTAGTGTTTTGGCCTCAAAGAGTTTCTCTTAACATAAGTCCAGGTTCCCTCACATCCGATATTTGTGCTCTCATTTGGTGAGAAACTAGAGAAAAACTCATCTTTTGGTTTTTAGCAAAAATATCTTCCTCACCAAAGTTCAAATCTTGACTTAGGTAAAATGTGTAACCTGAGGCAACTTAGTTAACCTCTCTGACCCTTGATTTTCAAATTTATAAAATGAGAGTGAGCCAGTCACATGGCTGTGATCCCAGCACTCTGAGAGGCTCAGGCAGAAGGATTACCGAGTTTGAAGCCACCATGGGCTACATAGTGAGTTCAAGCCTAGCCTAAACTACATTGTGAGACCTTGTCTCAAAAAACCAACAAAGCAAAACAAACAAAAAAACAATGAAAATGAGAGTGAAATAATACTTCCTTCATGATAAGGATTAAATGAAATACTACATGTAAAGAGTTTAAAGTAACATCTGACACACAGTAACACTGTGTAAGTGGTAATAGAAGGAAGGGGATGCTCAATAAATGATTGTGAAGAGAGAATGAACAATTTGAGAGAAGCAAAAGATGGTCATGTCTGTGGGAAAACAATTTCTTCTTTTCACTATTTCATTAAAAATTTTACCGGCATGACTCCTAGTACCACAAAAGAAAAAAATTATTGAATACTTACTATGAAAAATGGGTAGACAGTTTTAAGGACAAAGGGAAGAATTTGAATCAAGATTCAGCCCATGGAAATAAAAGTACATTCGAAGAATGGTAGGGCTGGTGGTTTAGCTCAATGGCACTGCATCTGCCTCACAAATGCAAGGTGTTGAGTTTGATCCCCGGTAGCAAAAAAAAAAAAGCAGCTTCTGCAAGGAGAATGGTAGGTGACAAGATTAGATAGGTGAGGAAGGGTCCTAGGATAAGAAAGTTGTAACTTGGTCCCATGCATAGATTGGTAAGCCATCATAGGACAAATATCTCTGAAAATCTTAGTTATGTTGCCTGGGGTTTTTTGTTGTTGCAGAGTTTTGGGGAGATATTGCCAAGGAATTTTATTGGAAGACCCCATGTCTCGGCCCATTCCTGCAGTATAACTTTGATGTGACTAAAGGAAAAATCTTCATTGAATGGATGAAAGGAGCAACTACCAATATCTGCTACAATGTACTGGATCGAAATGTCCATGAGAAGAAACTTGGAGATAAAGTTGCTTTTTACTGGTAATAATATTTATTTTTTATTTTGTGCCAGATAAAAAGAGTCACCTATCCTATTATATAGTCACACTATACTATTATATAGTGTTTCACACTATATAATTTTAATTACTTTAAAATTTATTAAGTCATTTGGTGCTTATAACACCTCAGAGTAAACAAAGTATCATAAAAATACTTCAAGGAAGTTAAATTCTTTTCTTCAAAGTCTCATAACCAGCTGGGTGTGGAGGCACACACCTGTAATCCCAGCTCTCTGGAAGGCTGAAGCTGGAGGATAGAAAGTTCAAGGCCAAACTGGGCAATTTAGCAAGGCCCTGTCTCAAAATAAAATAAAAAGAGCTGGAGATGTAGCTCAGTAAGTAGTAGAGCACTTACCTAGCATGTCCTAGGTTTAAGTACTGAAAAAAAAACATGAACAGTATGTGATAAGATTGAATTTAAAACCATGTGTATTGCCTTGTTGGCTAGCGTTCTTGGCCTATGGTTAAAGAGGAAGAAGGGAGGGGGTGGTAACTGGAAGAGAACAGGACTGAGTAGCTTTCTTTCCCATTCTTGCTTTGGGAAGAAAACGTGAATACTGGATTTTTCACCATCACTATCACTGTTATCGTTACTTTTTCCTGGGCTATGTGCCAGACATTATGCTTAAGTGCTTAACAAACACTATCTCATTTGATACAGCAATTATGATAGCACTATTTCTTTTCTTCATTTTACATATATGGAAACTGAAATTCTGAAAAATTCAATGACTTCTGAAGTCAAACACCTAACAAGAAGCAGGACTGAGATTCAAACCTGGGTAGTATAAGACAGAGCTTAAATTTTTAAACATGATACTGTATACTACTCTAACTCCTTACCTTAACCTCTTAACAGCTTTGCAAAATAGGTGTTAGTTGCATTTTACAGCTGTAAAACTTAAGCAAAGAAATGTTACATAGTGAACAAAGTCATAAAGTGACAGAGTCAAAATTCAAACCCAAGTCTGTCTGATTCCTTGCTTGTAGAACTAGGCAATACAGCTTCCTCAGCTACTCAGTCCTGTAGGAACTTTCTAAGACCTCCTTTTCCTAGCAATGTAGCTCTCTAGGAAGTATTACTACACTTAACCTAAATAAGACATTGAAGTTCCAGTAACTGGGGTATCACTTCTGCCACCACCCATAAGCAGTCTGCAAACTGATCTATTTTTTAAAACTAGTTAATAAGAATGGGTTGGATGCTTCACGGAAGAACTAAATTAATAATTAGTCAAAATTTCTTTGCTGCCGCCTGCCTTGCAAGTGCAAGGTCCTGAGTTTGATCCCCTGGTACCAAAAAAAGAAAAAATAAATTTCCCCAGTTTGTGTGATATACTGAGAAGTACACTAATCTGAGAAACAAGAAATTTAGGTTCTTATTCCAACTCTGCCATTAACTTGCCCTGTGACCACAGGCAAAGTATTTTACTACCTCAGAATCATTTTCCTCTTTCATAAAATGGGAATAGTAATTCCACTTTTATCTTTCTCACTAGGTTGTTTTAAAAAATCAGATGATCCTGTAAAAGTATTTATTTATTAATTTATTTGGAAACACTGTACTTTGAATGTTAGGGTTTTTGTTTGTTTGTTTTTTGGGGTTTTTTTTAGTTTTTTGAGACAGAGTCTTGCTCTATAGTCAAGCTGGGCTTAAGCGCACAATCCTCCTGCCTCAACTTCCCAAGTGCTGAGATTATAGGCATGTGCCATCAAGCCTGGCACATAAAAGGCTGATTACCACATTACTATTGCTCAACTAGGGGTCCTTCTGCCACTGAAACTCACCATTATGTCTGTTTTTTGATTCTTGCTCTAGGGCTTATGGCTTGAGCTCAAGCCAACACTCGGGCCCTCCTCTTAGGCTCCTTAAGGTTCAGAAAACCTTTAAAAATCTACAAAGGAGATGCTTTTGTCTGAATGCTTGTTTCCTGATTTGAAAGAACTCAGGTGCTCAAAGAAAGACTGAGAAATCACAGTCCACATTTGTCTAATCACTGAATATTGCTTCAAAAATTCTGAAGGTGGGCAGGGGATTTAGCTTAGTGGCACCATGCCTGCTTCACAAGCACCAAGGTCCTGAGTTCAATCCCTGATACCAAAAAAAAAAAATCCTGAAGCCTTTTTTTTCTTGAGATGCCAGTTCCCCTACCATCTTTTCCTGAACAGGCTTTAAAGGAGCCTTTCTTTCCTGAAATGTAAAATGGGGGGAGTCAGTTAAATCAGTGTTTTCCAAAGCATGCTTCAGGAACCAATAATGACTTTTTTTCTCTTTTTGTGATGCTGGGAATTGAACCCAGCACCTCATGCATGTTAGGCAAGCACTATTGAGCTATACCCTAGCACTTTTAATTTTTTATTTTGAGACATAGTGCTTCCAAATTGCCCAGGCTAGCCTTAAACTTGTGATCCTTCTACCCCAGCCTCCCCGAATATTGGAGTTACAGGTGTATCCAACAATACTCAGCTATTCCTGCCTTATTTTTGTACTATTTGCCTTTATCAAATACTCAATATTTTCTAAACCTTTCTATCATGTTATTTATTTTATTAAGTCCTCCTTCTCTGCCATAGTCCTCCCTGTTAGAATCTGCCTTCTCTGTACACTACTTTTTTTTTTTTTTTTTTTGAGACAGAGTCCTGTTTAGGCTGGACTCGAACTCACTATGTAGTCCAGGTTGGCCTTGAACTTTGTGGTGATCC
>NW_004624842.1:4482865-4514662 GCF_000247695.1 Heterocephalus glaber | reverse complement strand
AAAAAGGAAAGAAAGAAAATCAACAAGAACTCATCCCTTTGGCTAGGTAAAAATTTCTTGGGCTGTGGTTAAAAAGAAAAAGTTAAAATAGATTTAAGGTTGTGAGGTCTCTTGAAAGAAGTCTTTTTTTTTTTTTTTGGACCGGGGATTGAACTCTGGACCTTGTGCTTGCAAGGCAGGCAGCAGAACCACTGAGCTAAATCCCTGGCCCCCAAAATGACATTTTTTCAGTGATTTGCTGCAATTGATGTACTTCTTCTTTTTTTTTTGGTAGCAGGGATTGAATTCGGGTCCTTGTGTTTGCGCAGCAGGCAGCGAAACCACTGAGCTAAATCCCGGGCCCTGATGTCCTTCTTATAGAGCTAGTTTACCTTCCTTCCTTCCTCCCTTCTCCCTTTCCTTCTTCTCCCTCCCCTCCCCCTCTTCCTCCTTCTAATCCATTTCCATTCTGCCAGTATTGGCTAGCAAACACAGGGACACTCTACCATCAAACAAGAGCTACATTCCCAGCTCTTTTTTTATTTTCTTATTTTGAGACAGTATTGCTAAATTGCCTAGCTGGCCTTCAATTTGTAATCCTCCTGCCTCATTCATTCTCCAGAGGAGCTGGGATTAGAGATGTATGTAAATACACCTGGATAGAGCTTTCTTTTCTTAGGGGCTTTTTCTCAATTTAAACTGTGTCATTTAGATGGCTGTAGTAGCATTAGCAAGTCACATTTGTAGCTCATTTCTTGTTTTGAGACATGTATTATATATGCATTGAAATAATCTGCAAAGGAAATAATTCTCTTAGGAAAATATCCTAATTAGCCAAATAGAAGAATTTAGCCTATTATTTTTAGCTTGACATATAGTAAATATTCAGGGGGTGATAGTATTTTTAGAACTTTAAGCAAGTGTTAGAATCTGTCTAGGTCAATTTTCTTTATAGATTGATAGGTTAAGGACCAGAGAGGCTAAGTGGTTTACCTAAAGGTTATATACATTTTGCAGACAGGACTAAGACTATTTTCCAGGTTTTCTCACTCCTTGTCAACTGTTCTTTTTCTCCATAGGACAGCACTCATTCTAGTAGCCAACACTTGGCTGTAACAGTTGAAAAGAGAAGTTGGCCATAATAGTCGTTTTTATTAATTTCTTTTAAAAATCAGATAAAATTTTTTATCAGGTTTGAGATGTTCCAGATCTTGGTTTCATAGAATTTACATTCTATTTGGAAAGACTAAATAGTCCTGTATAACATAACCTGAAAACAAAGGTGAAACTACAAAGAACTACTTATCCAAATTTTTACTTACCAAATTTTTCATAGACTAGAGAAAGCATTGTAAGGAGGTAGTAGAATGTAAAGATTAAGAGAGTGGGTTTTTTGTTTTTAAGCCTAGTTTGAGTCTGCCACTTGGGTAATTTACTTAACCCCTTGAGCCTCAGTTTTGTTAATTGTAAAATGTGGGTAAAAATATCTTTCATCTCATGGAGTTGTCAATTGAATAAAATTGAATAGGATGACAAATCCATGTGTTCAATTCCTGGTATATTGAAAGCACTGAATAGATATTAGTCACTATCATTATTTTTGAACAGTGAGAAGGCTGTTTGTTTGGAATAAAAGGTTTATGCAAGGAATAATTTATTCATTCAACAAATACTTATTGAGAACTGACAATGTGGTAGGAATTATTCTGAACAAGACAAAGTTCATGCTCTCATGCAAGTTAGTCTAGCTTGAGGAGACAGTAAACAAACAAACTGATACATTTATGACACATAGGAATAGGTGCTATAGAAAAATACAGAGCAAAGGAAAAGGGAATGACAATGCAGACTGGGGATTGATAAGCAAAGAAGGTGAAGGTAACAAATCTTGGCAAAGATTTGAAGGGAATGATGGAATGTGCCATGCAGATGGTTGAGGTAGGGAGGGGAAATGTTCCAGATACATAGAAGAGCAAATGTAGCCAGGGATTTAGCACAGTGGTTTCGCTGCCTGCTGCGCAAGTGCAAGGACCCAAGTTCGATCCCTGGTACCAAAAAAAAAGAAGAGCAAATGTTGCTGCCTGGTGTGTTTGAAGAGTAGCTAGGAAGTTAGTGTAACTGAAGCAGTGTGATCTAGAGAGAGTATTATTGAGGTCAGCAGGATGCTAGATCATGTAGAACCTTGAAAGCCAATATAGACTTTGGCTTTTAGTCATAGTGAAATGGGAAACTGCTAGATAATCTTGAGCATACACATAATAATGAGTTGGCTTATATTTAGGATCTGTCTTTTGTGTTGTCTTTGTGTTGAGAAAAGATTGTAGAAGGCAAAAGTAGAAGCAGGTAGACTGATTAGAAGTTGACTACAGAAATTAGATGAGATAAAATGATTTTGGCCATAGCAGCAGTTGTAAAGGTCATTAGAAGTGGTCAAAATCTGTATCTTTTTTTTTTTTGGTACTGGAGATTGAACTCAGGACCTTGCACTTGCAAGGCAGGCAGCGGCACCACTGAGCTACATCTCCAGCTCTGTATCTTTTTTGAATAAATCGACTGAAATTTTCTGGCTTAGATTGGAAGTGGAGAGTGAGAGAAGAAGTTAAGGTTGTCTCCAACAGTTGGTGAGGCTCCGGTATGAGAGATTATTGTTTTTGGAGATCTATGAAAGGATTTTATTCAGGGAAATGATGTAGTCAAAGCTGGGCATAAGATTAATGTGGGTACATATAGAAACAGGAGTGTGATGCCTGAGAACTGAGAGTTTGTAATTCAGTGTGGAGATGCCTGAACTTGGATGCCACTGATGGGAGTGGAATGGAAAGATAAAATTTTGGATTAGTTTAGAGGAACAGAACCAGGACAGGTAACAAGGTATGGATGGGGGATCAGGGGGAAAAATTAGAGGGAAGAATCAACAGTTCTCTTGGTCTATATAGCACTTTGCCTTTTTCAAAGGCTCACATTCATCTGATCCAAGTGTTAAATTTGTCCCCTATAACAAGACTTTGATTTCAACCTCTCTTGTACTCTCTTTCCCCTCATGTGGCAGGTAGGACTGTTATGAGAGTTTATATGAATGTGTGTAAGAAGATGATCAGGGACAAAATATTGGGATGGTCATTTAGAGAGATAGTGAAGGTGAAGGCAGCTGAAGGAGTGGGAGATGGCTAGTTGAAAGGACTCTGGAGGACAGCAAGGGATATGGGGAATTAACTAAAGAGTTTATGGGAAGAGGGTGGAAAGAGTAGTTAATGTCTGGTATGTTGTGGTAATTTGTACTAGCTTCGTCATCTCTAGGTTATTTCAAGAGATCTCTAGTCACCAAAGCCCAACAAATTGGTATAGTCCATTTCTACCACTGTTTTGGGTTGCCTGTTTCTGTCTTATCGCTGAGTTACTTCAATACTCAGCCTCACCTTAAATCACTAGTGTCTCTTCACAGGCTCTCACTTTATTTCTTTTTTTTTTTTTTTAGAAACTGGAGATTTTTTTTTTTTTAAGTAGGTGACTTTACGAGTGACCTTAGGAGCTCTGTTCTCAGGAATTCTGTATGTTCCTGAATATGAATTCCAAAGTTGATATTTGGAACTCCCCAGATCCTGTGGGGTCTGGGTGACTGTATATGTGGTTAGAGATGGTTGGGAAGGTGAGACAAATCCATGTTCTGACAAGGAGATTTGTTAAGAGAATATAGAATTCCAGAGCTATAGAATATATTGTCCTGTCATTCAGGAACTCTGCTACTTATTTAGGTTCATGTTCTGGAGTTTACTTCAGTGATATGGGGAAGGAGGATTTTTTTTATGCCTTCAATCTATATCTTCATTGATTTCATAACAGTGTACCTATTGATTAAAATATATCATACTTGGTAAAGAAAAAGACTCATTTGAGACAGAAGATGGCTTCAGATCATTCTTTCCCCCTCTTTAGACCTTTCTTTTGTAGGAGTGGTGGGAGATGAACTGTAGATACTCTGCAAGGGCCCTCTTTCTCTGATCTTCTAGGATCCTATCTGTGATTGTTTCTGAAGAGGAAGTGGTTGTTTAAAGTTCTGTTGCAACCTATGGTGACTCTATGGTGATTCAGACTGGGTTTCTGTTGAGATGTTAAGGAAAAAGGAGGGTTTTAGAAGATTTGGGGTGAAGGAGCTGGAGGAGTCTGCTCCTCTTAGGTGGGGGTAGTTTGTATCTGCAAGGGTAAGCACTCAAAACCAATTGGAGATATGTGGGAATTACTTGTTGCTGGGAACAATCTTTTTCCACTTGAATGAAGTGGGCAGATTGAAGAGGAGGGTTGGAAGATTTCATGTTTAACAGGGATCTCTAATCTGCATCTTTTACTTCTCCCTGGGTTTCATGACTCTTGATACTTGGAAGAACAGGGTCTCGCTATGTAGCCCAGGGTAGTCTTGAACTCACTGTGTAGCCCAGGCTGGCCTCAAATTTGCTGCAGTCCTCCTGCCTCAGCCTCCCAAGTACTGGGACTACAGGTGTGCGCCACCACACCCAGCTTGGGCCAATCTCTTATATCAATGTGTTCAGTAAACATTTAATGGGAGATTGGGTTTACTTAATATCCTTTTCTGAGCCTTGTTTTTCCCACCTGTAAACTTGCAGGGTAGAGAGGAGACTTACCGTTACTTTTGGCATTGACCTTCAGAACTTCTGTAATGAATGTAAGAAACTAATGTAACAAGTCAACTGGGAGAGGTTGGGGAAGAGGAGGAACCTGGTATGTATTGGCCTTCTCCCATTCAAAGACAGTAGGTGGTCAGCAGGATCATGGGTTCTTGCTGTAAGGCAGCCTCACATTTACAAAAGTAAATACAGAAAGCCTGTAGCCGAAGATGGGCCTTGCTTCTTCCTGGATTCAGTTAAAGGAAGACTGCACACTGGTAAAGAGCCACAGTTCCTAACACCTGGAAGAATTTGAGACTCTCAGTTCCAGTTCTGAGAGGTCTTTTGGTCCACTTTCTATACAAAGTAGGAACTAGATCACAATATCTCTACTCCTAGCAACCCTTATAAATTATTATTCTGATTCTGGTTCATTCTGATTCAACCCCTACTCTAACACTTATTGGGCAAGTTACCTCACCTCTTTAAACCTTGGTTTTCTCATCAGTAACATGAGACTAATAACCGTTTACATGCAGATTATTGTGAGGAGTAATTGGAATAATATTTGTAAAAGCATGGATGGGAAGCCCAGAGCCACAGTCTGTTGGCTTTACTATCCTATCACTGTGTAGTCAGTGAGGTATCTGTGTGTAGGACCTCTAGAGACTTGCAAAGCTCAGTTTGAAAACCTCTGATATAGCCAGTCATGGTGGCTCATGCCTGTAATTCCCAGCATTTGGGAAGTTGAGACTGAAGATTCTCAAATTCAAGCCCACTCTGGGATATGTAACAAGCCCCTGTCTCAAAAACCCCAAAACAAGCACACAGACCACAACCTCTGATCTAGTCCCATATTTTTGTTTTGTAGATGACGTAACACAGTGTCACTCAGTGCCCAGTCCCAGGTTCCTCACATAATGTGTTTTCCTAAACAGTCCCTTCATTGTCCATGTCAGTCTTCTCTGGAATACTCTATTTGATCAATAGCTATCATTATGTATTCCAGTTATGGTCTGCCTTGTACAGGGTACTATTACCATGTTTTGATTTTACACACCTGAGATTGTATTAGCCTCATTAGCAGCTACACTCTACCACTTGGCCCACAGTCTTTCATTAACAACTAAGATTGTGCTATTATTTTCTTTTTCTTTTTGTTATTATTTTCCAGTAAACTATATGTCCCCTGAGCTGTACTTATGTATTTGTCCCCTTGTTTTTTGAACCTGGGTATGGTTCACAGCACTTGACAGATGAGGAACGTGAGACTCAGAAAGTAGAAATGGTTTGGTCAGGGTCAGATATATATCTGATATAATTTTTTTCTGGATAGGAGGACACTTATATTCCTTATTCCAGACATTGTGCTTTTACTTATAAAACCTTAACTTTGGCAATTTGCCACCTGTCTAGTCAGTAGTTTACTCAGAAGGTGTGGGATTGGTTTGGGGAATGCTGACTATAATATATAATGCTAAAGACATTAAAGCACAAAGCTCAAATAAGTGACATACTTTCTTTACCTAAGATATACTCATTCATCTATTCATTAGACAAATTTTTAACTGAATATCTACAGTATATGTATATAGTCTGCACACCAAAACTCTGGGGGCTATGGGGCATTACCAAGGGGACCAGTAAGGAGGAACTTACAATAATTTAGACAAGATTTGATAATAGAGATAGTGGTAGAGGTTATGAAAAATGATTTTGGATATTTTTTTTTGGTACCGGAAATCGAACTCAGGTCCTTGCGCTTGCACAGCAGGTGGCGAAACCACTGAGCTAAATCCCCGGACCTGATTTTGGATATTTTGAAGGCAGAGTCAAAAGGATTTATTGATAAACTTTATTTTTAAGGTTTTTGTTTTTGTCTGTGCAATGGAAACATGGAATTTCCATTACTTGAGATGCAGAAGATATTGGGAGGAGAAGCTCTTGGGGAAGAATCAGGAATTTGTGTTTCATACACAGGGATATAAAATTGCAGTGGTGACAAGTGCTAGGGAGACATTGAAGAGTTTCAAGTAGGGGTGTGACACATTAGATTTACATTTTGAAAAGATCACTTTCTTGATAAAGTGAAGAATAAGCCCAGCTTGGGGTTCTGTAAGCAGAGGCCCTCAATGCTTTGGAATCTGCAAGTGATGACATCCTTGTAAGCTTCAGTTTCCTGACCTTTCAAATGAGGTAGCAAATTTTGTTCCATCAACCTCAAAAAATTGCCATACAGATCAGCTGAGATAGATGATGAATAAATACACTAAAAAGACTTATTGCTATGAGAATTATAAAATTCTCAAAATTATTTTTAAAAGTTGCAAATGTAAGACAAATAACTATTTTCCCTGATCCCCTTGAGGTTAAGATGTAGAGCCCCGAATACTTCAATATATATTTATAACAAATAAAAACATTATTTTCTATAACATAAGATAGCTATCAAAATAAATAAATCAATATTCGTATATCACTACCAACTAATCCTTAGACTCCACTACAGTTTTGCCAAGTAGTCCCAATAATGTCCTTTATAATAAAAAGGTCCAGAAAAAAGCACACATACATAATATACAGTTGTTATGTCTTTTTAGTCTTCTTCAATCTAGAATACTTCTTTAGTCTTTACTTGACTTTCATGGTCTTGACATTGTATATTTTCAGATTTACAATCAACAAAATGTAGCTTAAGTACTAAAGTGAATTGGTTGCTATTTTTTTTACACTGTAGTTGATATATATTCTTAAATTTCATAAACATTTTAGCAGGGACCAAATTGTTGCCACTTTTAAATTTTACAAAGTAATATATGTGTGTGTGTATATATATATATATATATATATATGTATATGTGTGTGTGTGCCTGTGTGTGTGTGTACTTTTCTTTTTGAGAGAGTCTTGCTGTGTAGTTTAGGCTGGTCTTGAATTCACTATGTAGCTCAGGCTCGCCTCAAACTCACAATGTTCCTCCTACCTCTGCCTCCTAAATGCCAGATTACAGGCATGAGCCATTATGTCAGCCTATTTTTATTTTTTATTTTTTTAAGTTAGAGATTTTAAATGTGAAATCCAGATTTGGTGAAAATCTATCCAATTGTTTTCACATGACATGGAACCAGCTGACAGAAATCTAATTTTACTTATATGGATATCACTGCCCCATAGATAATCCACTAACTTCTAACAGCAGGTTTTAAATTTTTATAAATATTTATGGATATGTGTCAGGCACTATAATAAGTGTTTAGAGTGTAGCATTCAACAGGAGAAATCTCATTCTTGCCCTTAGTGGAGCTCACAATCTGATGGAGTAAATATTTTTGCTTATGAACTATAATTTTTTTCCTTTTTTTTTTGGTACCAGGGATTGAACTCAGGACCTTATGCTTGCGAGGCAGGTGGCGGCACCACTGAGCTAAATCCCTGGCCCTGTGAACTGTAATTTTATTTAGGGATGCCATGTTGGAAACAATATGCTTTTCCTTATTTTTTTTCCCACTTTTTTTTTTTTGAGACAGGATCTGGCTATTAATTCAATCTGGCCTTGAACTCACTATGTAGCCAGGTTGGCTTCAAACTCAAGGCAATCCTCCTGCCTCAGCCTCCCAAGTGCTGGGATTACAGGTGTGTACCACCACACCCAGCTTAATTTTCTTTACTTTGAGGATGTTAGGGAACATGTCTCCAGGATCAAATGGATGTACAAGTGTTCTGGCGACAACTGATACAAAGACTATGAAGGTGGACATAGGAGAGCTTCCTTACTTGAAGTTTTGGATCTTTCAGAAAGTTTTCAGGAGACTGAAGAGATCATGGTAACTGTGGTGTTTGCCATAGTCTAAAGTTCAAAGTGGATGGGATTCTCCTCTTCAGTTTCTTGTAGTTCTCCTGGAGATTAAGAGAGAGGCTTCTCCATGTTCTTTTGGGTAGAGACCTAGTTACAAATTTGCCTTTAACCTCTTGTATGGTATTAAACCTACTGCTAAAGTACTGTGAGGATTGGGTAAATGAATGTCCTGTATAACAGTTTTATACTGTATTGAGGTGAAGAGTTAGCTGTATCTGTATGCATTTACTTAACAATCATGTGAGGCAGACGCGGCAGGTTTCATTACTTTTCTTTGGTCTCTACTTAAGCTAAGTTTGTTCTTTTTTGCTTTTATTCTCTTCTCCATATAAAGAAGTAAGTATGGGATTTTCATATGAGTCCCAAACCCTGAATCTCAGCTCCAGTCTTTTCCATAGTAGAGTGCAGAAACCACTGAGCTCAGTTTAGGGACTCAAAAAACTCTTCTTGACATGACCCTAAATTTCATTCTACAAGTTCCACACTCTTGCTCTCTGTGTCCCTCTTTTCTTTGAAACTGTTTTTTGAGGGTCCATTCCCCTGAAGCTGGAAGGGAAAAATAGAATCAAAGAGCTTAAATTATATTAGAGATTTTCCAGTCTCACACCAACCTATCCCCTCCTCTCACTTCTCTTCTCCCAACTTACACTTTGCAGAGAAAGAAATTGAAGCTCAGTTTGTACAAATTCATACATTGAAGTAGGGGCAAGCAATAAATCTAAATCTGGTGGCTCTATATTCAGAGCCCGAGATTCTTAACTTTTAAGTGCATAAATAAGTAACTGAGAATCCTGTTAGAAGTCTATGACCCCACCTCATCCTGTTGAATCAGAATCTCCAGAAGATAAAGCCTCCAAATTGTATTTTTACAACTTCCTCAGACAATTCTGATGTGGAGGTAGAATACCACGGAAAAATAATGACTTGGGGGCTGAATGTGTAAATCAGTGGTAGTGTGTGTGCTTAGCATATATGAGGTCTTAGGTTCACCCTTCCCCTCATAATAAGTTTGGGTGAAGAAAGACTCGAATATTATATTCTTTTTTTTGTTGTTGTTAGCAGGGATTGAACTCGGGTCCTTGCGCTTGCTCAGCAGGCGGTATTATATTCTTTATAACATGGCAGAAGGGTGATTGTGAAAGACAGTGGGAAAGAGAAACCAACTCCAGATTTCCTCATGGATCAGTGTTAGGAAGGATTACATATGGAAGTGGAGGATCTAGACATTTATTCTTTTACAATTCTCTTGCTCAGGTATCCACAAAAAAAGAGTACTGAAGGGCTGGGGGATTTAGCTCAGTGGCACCACCCCTGGCTCACATGTGCAAGGTCCTGAGGTCAATCCCTGGTACCAAAAAAAAAAAAGAGTATTGAGGACTAATTGTTTAAACTGTGCTATTTACCTAGATTACAAAGAACCATGGTAATAAATTTTTTTGCATATATCTATTATTTTTAAGGGACCTGATGAACATGTAAAATGTGCCCCAGGCTGTTCTTCCCACATTCCTTTCCTCTTTAGGCATATTCTTCTTTTAGGCAGTATTCCAAATGCTGTGATAATAAAGGATTTGAGAGAGCTGTCCTCATTCACTTGTTATGAGTAAGGCCAGCATGCATCATGGTCTGATAGGAACAAGTATGATTTTTCTCCTGTAAGTAGGCAAGTAGGTAGTGAGAAAAGGGTTACTTTCTGTACTGTCCTGTGTTCTATTTCTCAACAGAGAAGAGGTGCAGAGTTCAGTTGGCACCAAAGTTACCTTGGCCAAAGGAAACAGGGACAAGTCTCTGGATCAAGGCGTGAAAATAGCTGGCAAGTGGACAGGGTCTAATAATAGCATGGACTACAGGGCAAGAGTCCCATACCTTGAACCTCAGCTCCAGGGCTGCCTTCCAGTCTCTCTCATGGCAGAGTCCAGGACTGAGCCCACTATAGGGGTTGAGGAAATTCTTCTTGAAACAACTTTGACTTTCACTGTAAAAGTTTCCGTCCTTTTTTTTTTTTTTGTACCAGGGATCGAACTTGGGTCCTTGTGCTTGCGCGGCAAGCAGTGAAACCACTGAGCTAAATCCCCGGCCCCTCATAGTCTTTTTGTTTCTGCTGTTTCCCCTGCCTGGCCAGCATCTATCTTGTTTGTCTAGGTTCTCTCTTATTCCCTACTTCCTTCATATTTCCTCTCTCTGATCAGCCTGGATCCAGCTGATCATCTGAACAGAGATAAGCTTGTTCATTCATTATTTTATCTATTGACTTCACAATTATGCATTAAGTACCCTCTATATATTAAACTTCATGCTAGGCACTGAGGAGGAAACAGACAAAAAGATGTTTTGCCTGCTGTTAGGGAACTCAATATCCAGTGGGGGAAACAGCTAGAAGAAAAAAAAGTATCAATAAATCCATAGGCAAGAATAAATAAATAAATAAATAGTGCTAAATTTTCCTTTCCTTCCTTCCTTCCTTCCTTCCTTCCTTCCTTCCTTCCTTCCTTCTTTCCTTCTTTCCTTCTTTCCTTCCTCCCTACCTCCCTACCTTTCTTTCTTCTTTGTTCTTCCCTCCCTTCCTTCCTCCCTGGGAATTAAACCCAGGGCCTTATTCACACTTGGCAACTAATGTACCATTGAGCTACATCCTATCCCAGTGCTAAATCTTTCTGATGAATGGTTATGATCTTTCTGCAAAGGAAGACTTATAAAGATGTCTGCTCTTTCCAAATAAATCTGTATGTTTATTGAAAGTCCAATCAAAAATTACAATGACATTTTAATTGAAATATAATTCATACCAAGTAATTCAATAATTTAAAGTGTACACTTCAGTGATTTTTAGTGTATTCACAAAGGTGTATAGCCATTACCACAATCAATTTTAAAACATTTCACCACCCCAAAAAAGAAGCCTCATTCTCATTAGCAGGCACTCCTTATTCCCTCCCAACTTTACCCACTTCAGCCCTTGACAACCACTAATCTACTCTCTGGCTCTGGTTCTGATTATTCTGGACAGTTTGGGGGGTTTCTTTTCTTTTCTCTTCTTTTATTTTTTGAGATAAGGTCTTACTACAAACTACAAAGTTCAGGCTGACCTTGAACTGACTGTGAGCCCAGGCTGGGCTTAAACTCATGGCAATCCTGACTCAGCCCTACCACCATGCCCAGCCAATTGTAGATATTTTATGTAAATGGAATCATGTAATACATGGCCTTTTGTGTCTAGCTTCTTTCACATAATATAATGTTTTTTTCAGTACCAGGGATCGAACTCAGGACCTTAAACTTGTGAGGCAGGCGCAGTGCTACTGAGCTAAATCCCTGGCCCCTCACATAGTATAATGTTTTTAATGTTCCTCTATTTTATTGTAGCATCACATATCAGGAATTCATCCTTTTTATGGATAATATTTCATTGCATTAATATACTATATTTTTATTTATATATTTATGTGTACTATATTTTATTTACTGTATTTTAATAGTTACTATATTTTTATATATTCCTCAACTGATAGACATTTGGGTTGTTTCTACTTTTTGATATGAATAATGGTCATATGAACATTTGTATACAAATTTTTGTATGAATGTTTGCTTTGAATTCTCTTGGATATTTAATTAGTAGTGTAGTTGTTGAGTCATACGGTAACTGTTTTTCTTTTCTTTTCTTTTCTTTTCTTTTGTTTTGTTTTCTTTCTTTGAGACAAGGTCTCACTATGTAGTCCTGGCTGGCCTAGAACTCCCTATACAGTGTAGTCCAGACGAACCTTGAACTCAGATCCTCCTACCTTAGCCTCACAGGTGGTGGGATTACAGGAATGCACCACCACACCAGCTATATTTAACTTTTTGAGGAATTGCCAGACTGTTTTCCAAAGTGGCTGAATCATTTTGTTTTCCTATTTGCAAAATATGGCATTTCTAATTTCTCTCCATAGTTATCAATACTTGTTATATGTCTGTTTGATTATAGTCATCCTAGTTAGTGTGAAGTGTATTTATAGTTACTGGAAAGTCCTTCAAGATTCAGAGTTTATTCCAATTTTTAAATACAGAATTGGATGAAACTGCATTAGGGTCTTCAAGCTAGATATCACTAGAAACCAGGAATCTATGGTGTTTTAGACAGGAACATTTTTTACAAAAGTGAGGGAGACACCAACAGAATGATGAATTTCTGACAACTACACTAAAAGTCCATTCTTGGTAGTCTTCAACACCACAGTTTTAGTGCTCTTGCAGTTTTATTTACTTGTTTCAGTACTGGGGATTGAGCCTAGGTCTTTCTCACTGAGCTGCGTTCTCAGCCCTGTGTTATTTTCTGAGACAGGGTCTTGCTAAGTCATTAAGTTGCCTAGCCTAGGCTCTAATTTTCAGTCCTCTTGCCTCAACCTTCAGAGTTCTGGGATTAGAAACATGTGCGACTATGCCCATCTGCCTCTTTTACTTTGATTTTCTTCTCTATACCTTGTTTTTTGGCTTTGGAAACCAACATCACCTTTTTGGAGGCCAAGTCATTTAGGAGGAGAATGCCCTGAACTTGAGACATTTAGACCTTACAACAATACTGTCCAATATGATAGCCATTAGGCACACGTAGTTACTGATTTATAAAGTAATGAAAAGAAAATTTAAGAATCAGTTTTTCAAAGACATTTTAAAAGTTCAATAGCTATGTGTGCCTAGTGATTACCATACTGGACAACACTTCTATAGAATAATGTTGCTAGTAATGTCCTGAGTAACCCGGAGGCCATCACTTCCCATTTCTGTGTCTTAGGTTTCTCATTTATAGATAAATAAGAGTGGTAAATCTCAAAAGCTCCATCCTCCTTTAGCATTCTAAGTGATTTGTGATCCAGTCAGTTTTGGGGTATGTCTCTATCCACCTACTTTTTAATCTTTTCCTTCACTGCACCAACAGCAGAAATACCCAGAGGAGGCATTAGGCTGCTAATTTGTCATTAGGTTGCTTCTACTCCATGCTCCCTTGGTGAAAGGGAAAATGACTTGAGGGTATACTTACATCAGAGAGCCTCACATTTGTGAAGTACTTTATGGATCATAGAACTCTTCCACATTATTTCTTCATTTTATAGAATAAAAGAATCTTAACTTTGGAAGGGCCTTATAAGTCATCTCAAGTTAGGTATAGTGATGCATTTACACCTGTAATCCCAGCACTCTGGGTGGCTGAGGCAGGAGAATCACAAGTTCAATATTCAATGAACATGAATTATAGGGGGAGCTTGTACGGTCCCTGTGCCCTGGAAAATGATCTAGTAGAAGTAGGTGTTAGAGTTTCCCTGGCCAAACTGAACAATCCTATCCTGCAGCTATGTGGGGCAGGACCTTAGAATCTGCATTATTAACCCTATCTGACCATATTTTGGGAAGCATTGGTCTTGGTTTCTCCATATGGTAGAGTCTGCCTTTTAGTATCCTTGCAGATCCCAAATTCTACATGATATCTTCAGGGTTAGGGAGCTTCTAAAAGAGTACTTCCCATCTTGGATAACTGACAGATTTTAAGGATTTCTTTATACTGAGCTCTCCCAACTGACTTAGCTGTACAGTTTATAGTTATGTACTACCACTCTGCTGCTTTCCCTTAATAATCTTTCACATTCATTCGTTCATTCAGAAAAATATATTGAGTGCCTACTGTATTACAAGGTCCTGTGCAAGATACCAGAAAGTCAAGAGCAACTTGCCTCTGCCTTCAGAAACTATCTTTTGTCTATTGAGGGAGACAGACAATTAAAACAAAACAAAAAGGTAAATAACAGAGGATGTATAGCTTGATTAATTTCTGGTTTTGTTTTATTTTGGGTACTGGGGATTGAACCCAGAGATTTGCCTAGGAGTATAGCTTGAAGCTGGGTGTGGTGGTGCACACTTATGATCCCAGCACTTGGGAAGCTGAAGCAGGAGGATTGCCTCGAGTTCCAGGCCAGCCTGAACAACACAGTGAGACCCTGTCTCAAAAAAGCCAAAAATAAAATAAAATAGTATAGCTTGAGAAAAATGCTATGAAGAGGGTAAACAGAATGTTGTAATGAAGAATAACAGGCAAGACTGAGAGAAGAAATCTCATCACGGAGGTGACATGTAAGCTGAGATATGAAACACAAGAAAGGGCAATTCAAAGAGATGGAGGAAGGTAATATAAAAGAACATGGTATGTTCTATTGTCAGAAGGCCAGTGTGTTTGGAGCCTAGCAAGAAGAAAGGGAGAATGGCACAAGATGAAGTTGGAGAGGGTACAAAGTATAGAAGTTTGGATTTTCTTCTATGCCAGGGAAGCCAATAAAGAGTTCCAAGGAGAAAGTGATATGGTCTGATTTAAGTTTTTAATAGATCATTCTGAGTGATATGTGGATTGGAAGGGGCAAGAGTGAAGTGAGGGACCAGTTAGGGACCACTGTGGTCATCCAGGCAACAAAGCTGGCTTGATCTAGGGTAGAGGCAACAGAGACACAGATACTTGAGTGCAATCATATTCCTTAACATCTTCTCTTTTTCAAACTAAGCACCTCAGTTCAGTGTTACTTGTATAACAGGTTTGTATTTTTAATTTTTTTCTTCCAATGCTGGGGATTGAATCCAGGGCCTCACATGTGCTAGGCAAGTGCTCTGCCACTGAGCTACACTCCTATCCCTCCCATTTTTCTTTCTCTCAGCTCTTTCCTCCTATTATATGCCTTATTTGTAGGGAGTTAAAAATCTTCACTCCAATGCCTATATATGAAGAAGATAACCCTACTCTTCCATATTATTAATCAGTTATCAGTCTTTTCAATGATTTTACCATGACCCTTGGGTACCTATTGTAGCTGCTGTTCTTGGAGGACACAGAGAAGAAGAAATAATATCTACCCTCCATGAGCCCAGGATATAATGGGGAACAAAAGAGACCCATATAAATGTATTATGAGGCAAAAACAAATAAACCAAAAACATTACAAGGAAAGTGATATAAGGAAAAGGAAAATAGGGATGACTTCCTGGAAGATGTTAGTTTGGAGCATCTGAGGCTAAGGGGTAGGGTGTACTTTTATATGGGATGGACAAGGATTATCTCACTGAGAAGCCAACATCTCAGCAATGACTAAAAGATAGAAAATAAGTTGTGCAACTGTCTAGGGGAAGAATGCTCCAAATGGAGGACAAAGGCTATGAGGTTAAGCATATTTGGTATTTCTGCCATACACAAGGAAGGCCATGTGGCTGGGGCAGAAGGAGAAGAAAATAAGAGCGAACAATAATATCTGAAGATAGAGGTGGACTAGATCATTTAGAAACAAGTAAGCTGTTGTGAGGAGTTTGACTTTTATTCAAAATGATATGGGAAATGATCTGAGCTGTTTGAGTGAAAGAGTGACACAGTCTGACCTACCTAATGCTAGTGATATTGGAGTAGGATGGTAGAAATAAATGTGAATAGAAGTAGTCTAATTCTAAATATATTTTGAATCAATAATGGATTGAAGTAAATTTGGAAAGTATAAGGATGAGGTAGGTAGTTGAAAATGGATCCTTGGACGAAGAAGATGAGAAGGACCTAATGACGGTGTACTTAGGTTGTCCCACTAACTATATGGCCTCCAAGTATCGGCACAGTGGTTGGGTTTATAGCAAAGGTTCCCAATAAATAACCCACTAGCAAAATCTCTCATTAATAGTTTTGTCTAGCCCATAGTGTTTACAACTTCTAAAAATTAGTTGACAATAAGATAAAAAAATTAGTTGTCAATATTTTAAAATTCAAAAGTTTTGACCAAAATAAAAAAATAGGTTCCAGGTGTCTCTAAAAATTAGCAACATTGAGCCAGTGGGCAAAAGTTGACAGGAGCTAAATTTAGGTACTGGATGCCTCCTTTTGCCAGAGCATGTATTCTCAAGTTCTCTAGTCACTCCCCCTTCCTATTATTTCCCCCAAGCTAAGACTAAATGTTATTGCTACATGTGTTGCTGTTTTCGTATAGAAAAGTTAAGAGAAAGGGAACAATTCCTTGTTCATCAAGAAATTTTTTTCCTATGACTTACTTCACTTAATTTACATTACCTCCCTGGACTCTCTTAATTTCTGAGCTTGTAACTCCCAGTGTTGTGGAAAGAGGCCTAGATTCAGTCCTTGTCCCTGTTTTTGGCAACCTACTACTCTGTGACCCCAAGCATGGCTAATAGTCTCTTTGAATCCCAGAGTTAGGAACCAAACTGGATGTTCTGTAAAGAACATCTTAAAGAGCTTGGGATCTTGCAGTAAGCCAGTGAGTACCCTGCTCCCTCTTCCACCAGCCAGGGGCCTCAGCCTGGTGTATATATCAGAGAAAGAAGACACTGGAATGAGTAAGTACTTATATTAATTATGTATAACTTGACCCCATAGCCAGGGAGAGGAATGCACACTCTGTGTGTGTGTGTAGGTGGCTAGAAATGGACTCAAGGAAGATGTACTTGTATAGGTTGTGCTTATCTGTTCCTGTTCACCTTCTGTATACCAGGCTCAGATCTAGGTGTGAAGGATACAGCAGTGAACCACATAGATGAGGTCTCTGTTATCGTGGAGCTTATTTTCCAGTGAAAGACATAGATAACATTCAAATAAATAAATGAGATAATTTCCAATAATGGAAAGCTTCATGAAAAAATAAAACAATGATTTGAAAAAGAGTTTCTGAAAAGGCAAGGTGTGCACATGGGTGTTATGTAAATGTGGTACATGTACTTGCAGATGGGTCTAAGTTCTGGGTACACATGTTTATGCTTGTGTTCATCTGTGAAGATGAGCAGATTTGTGCTTACAATGGTTATATATTAGTATACATGATTTTATGCAAGTACACATTGGTGGGCTGGTATGTGGTACATATGTGGACACTCATGCATGGGGACATACATCAGTATTCAGCTGTAACTAGAGATGTTCTGGAGTTGCTGTAGCATTCGTCAGTGGGCCCATTAAGGAAATGGTTTTTCTGCCTCTGGTATTCAGGGCCATTTGCCAGCTTCCTTTCTCCTAGTTCCTTCCTACTTTAGTAAGCTCTCTGTGCTTGGCTCCTCTTAGCCCTATGAGAGTTAAAGCCAAGGAGAGGATAGAACCTGGCTTATCCAGCCAGAAGCTGGAAAGAGGCTGATAATCTTCTGTGTAACCTCTGTCAGTAAGAAAAGGCCTGGCTTCCCTGCCAGTCCCCATCGCTCACACTGTGAGGGAAAGAGTCCTGACTTGAAATCAGAAGACTTAAGGATCTATTCTTGGCTCTGCCACTTATTATTGTGTGACCTTGGCCAGATACTACATCTCTCTAGGTTTCAGTTTCCTCCTTCCTAAGTACTCTGGGTAGTAAGGAAGGAGAAGGAACACAATGGCCTCTAGTACTGAGGGGAGGCTGTGTGGCACTGTGTCTGAAAGAGGAGTATCATTCTGACCAGAGGCAATGACATTATCAAAAGTGTGGGGGTGGTCTTGAGCTTTGTGCATAAGGGAAGCCAGCAAGAAACCACTTAGAGTAAAATTCAAATTTACCACTGCCTGCAAGGTCCTACATGATTTGGCTGCTATTTGTTTTTCATTTTTACCCAACTTCTTGCTCATTATACTATAACCATAATGTTATTTCCATTAGATGCTCTTTCTGCCTAGAATGTTCTTCCCAAAAATTAATATGGTTACCTAGCTGGTGCCTATGGTTACCAGCTTTCTTATGCAGGTGTTAGCTGAAATACCACCTTCCCAGAGAGAGACCTTCTCTGACCCTCTTATCTGAAGCAGTTGGCACTTAATATTTATCAGTATTTAAAATGCACATATCTTTTGACCCAATAATTCATCCTACAAACACACTTGAAACTGATTTAATATTCTTGAAGCATTGATGGTTTAAACAAATTAGGGTACCTACAAATAGAAAACAAAGAGATTGAGCTTTTTTAGTTTTGGTTGAGAATATCAAGGTATATTGTTAAGTTTTAAGAAGCAAATAATTGATCCCTGCACTTAAGATATATACAGCTTATTGAATATAATTAAATTGAATATAATTTTTAAAAGATAAAGAATAATGCGTATTGTATGCCATCATTTGTGTACAAAATGAGAATATATAAACATAAATGTATATACATGTTTATATAATAGGCCTGTTCCTTGAGTTGAGTAGTTCTTCCACCTCCTGCCCTGTGCTAGATTGGAGACCGTGAGGTGCTTATTTCTTTTAAAGTCTGATTTTTTAAATTCAATTTTTAAATATCTGTCCTCAATAACATTTTATGAAAGATGCTAATGGTATAGGCTTCTTCCAAAGTGATTATTTTGGTCACTCCACACTAGCTGAGTTACCACTGGGCCTCCATTCTAGTAGGTGTGGCTCTGTTGGCAAACTGATTGTCTCTTAAAAGTTACACAAAATATTAGTAACAATAGTTGCTACTAGTCAGGGTGATTGGGAGATAGGAAAGGGAGGGACACTTATCATTACATATCTTTTTATACAATGCCCTTTGTATGTATTACTTATTTTTATAATCAGAAAATCAGAAAAAACATGGAGGGAAACATTCTTATACCTAAATTTTTGCATACAATCAAGATAGCTCCTAGGGCTGGGGATTTAGCTCAGTGGTTTCGCCACCTGCTGCGCAAGCGCAAGGACCGGAGTTTGATTCCCGGTACCAAAAAAAAAGATAGCTCCTTAAGAATGTGCTCCTTTTTTTGTTTTTTTTGAGACAGGGTCTCACTATATAGCCCAGGTTGACCTTGAACTTGGGGCGATCCTCCTGCCTCAGCCTCCTGAGTGCTGGGATTACAGGCATGCAGTAGCATGCCTGGTTTAAGAGTATGTATTTTTAGAAAGTATTTCTTCTCAGTCATTCATTGTTATATCATTCTGCTTAACCAGGTCAAAGCTAGGGAGGAGAGAAACAGAAATCACTTGCTAGAATGTGGAAGTTTTTTATGAATTTTTTTCCTTTTTGGTGGGACTGGGATTGAACCCAGGGCCTTGTATGTGTTAGATAGGTGCTCTACCACTGAGCATATTCCCAGCCAAAAAGGGGCGATTTTCAAACTTTAAATGTACGTTCGAATGACCTCTAACCTTGTGTCAGCTTGTTATGAAAAAGCAGATTCTTGGACTTTGTGGTTCTGATTCAGGAAGTCTGAGTTGAGGTCTAGAAATCTACATTTTAACAGATTTCCCAGGTAATTTGAGTACAAGTAATCTGGAGACCCAGATTTGATATATCATCAGAAAGACACATCTGTGATATTAATTTTTCTTAACACATGCAAGAGAAGGGACCATCACTATATTTTATCAACATAAAAAAATGAGGCTCAGGGCCAGGGATTTAGCTCAGTGGTTTCGCCGCCTGCTGTGCAAGCGCAAGGACCTGAGTTCAATCCCCCGTACAAAAAAAAAAAAAAAAAAATGAGGCTCAGAGATGGACAGTACACTTTGCAATGACACAATGTATAAATGTACAAAGTGTTTTGAAAAGCCAAAGTGCAGTACCTGTCTAGTCAGTTCATAGTATGGGGGGAGATGCCTCACTCTCACAGGCCCAGGCATTAGTGTTACTAGGTGGATTTTATAACTGTTCCTGTCTCTTGTTTGAGGTCACAGCTTGTACCCCTAATCACTGGTTCTTTCTGGTATATCTCAGGGAGGGCAATGAGCCAGGAGAGACCACCCAGATCACATACCGTGAACTTCTGGTCCAAGTGTGTCAGTTCAGCAATGTTCTCCGTAAACAGGGTGAGTGTGAGGGTGTGGGAAAGGCTGGAGGGCTTGGCACTGGGATCTGAGGATTTGTGAGGAGAGAGAAATAAATGGAAGGAATTCGGTAATAGGGGAACAGAAAAAGTTAACTGGGAGAAGGGCCAGCTGAATGGATGGGAGCAAGTAGCAGCTCATTGTCAGGAAAGTTCATTGTCAACATTCTGTGTCTTTTACCTGCAGGCATTCAGAAGGGTGACCGGGTGGCCATCTACATGCCCATGATCTTGGAGCTCGTGGTAGCAATGCTGGCCTGTGCCCGTCTTGGGGCTTTGCACTCCATTGTGGTAGGAGTTTGGGCTGGTGAAATTGGGGAGGGGTTGAGAACATGGATCTGGAGAAGTAGGTTGGGCCTGGATGATGGAGGATCTTAAATAACAAACTGAGGAGCTTAGTGTGCTAACGTCATAGGTCTACATCAGTTATTCAGTTTCTTCTAGGACCCTGGCTTAGAGATCCTAAGTATTTCATGAACCACTACTTTCCTTGTTCACTCAGTCCCTGGGATCTCCCTCAGTTTTTCTTTCCTTCCCTAGTTTGCAGGATTCTCTGCAGAGTCCCTATGTGAACGGATCCTGGATTCCAGTTGTAGCCTTCTCATCACTGCAGGTGACTGATTCTCTCACTCTTTTTCCAGACCCCACCTTGAGTCTTAATCTCCAGTCAGCTCTTTGGTTTGGGGCTGCTTAGGATGGAGGGTAGGACTGCCTGCCCTTCCTCTTCAAGTCCCACCTCAGCTAACCCTCTGTCAGCCCAAATCAGCTACAAAAGCCAGAGTCAAGAGGCCCATTTAGGAAGGGCCCTGTGCACACTTTGCCCACTGGGGAGGATCATTCCTACTAAGTCCTGGAATGTCTGTTGCTCCCCAAAGATGCCTTCTACAGGGGGGAAAAACTTGTAAACCTGAAGGAGCTGGCTGACGAGTCACTGGAGAAGTGTCGGGAGAAGTAAGTTTGCTGGCCTATTGGCTACTGCCCTGGGTTGACTGGGCCTTTCCCCAGTGCCAGCTTCCCATTGTCCCCTCCTACCCTAGATGGACAGGGATGGGTCTTGCCAACTTCCCTTTTGAGCCAATCAGGTTACCACTTCAGGCTTTTCTTTCCTTCAGGGGTTTCCCAGTGAGATGCTGCATTGTGGTCAAGCACTTGGGGCGAGCAGAGCTTGGCATGAGTGACTCTCCCAGCCAATCTCCCCCAATGAAGAGGCCATGCCCGGATGTCCAGGTGAGTATGGCACTGTTATACCCTCCTCAGGGCTCGAATTTCCACCCATTTCCTGCCTAAGAAGTTCCTAAAGTCTTCTTTTGCTGCCTTATCATAATGCTAAGGCTCTGGAAGCAGTCGCAAGAATGCTTCCTGTGGCAGGGCTGGTTTAGAGCAGGGGACTTTGACCTTAAATATGAGAGGAAGGCCTTTGGGCCTCAAGAACTTAACATGAGAGGTTATGAAGGAGACTCTGCTGGTTGGGGTATCTTGACAGACACAGAAGACCCTCAGGGTTTGGGCTTGGATTAGAAATGTGCTAATTTGGATGACTGTATGTAGTCATTTCAACTGGAATATGATTTGAGGTGGGCTACCTTTCATGGCCTAGGGGATGGCTCTTGATAGCTTTGGATCCAGCACTTCTGGTGGGAGTAGTAGAAAAGCTCAGTGCTGGCCTTCAGGTCTGAGGGGCATAAGGCATGAAAGTTCTGAGGTCCAAAAGGATAGAAAGCCACTTAGATTCTCTGACATGAAGGAACCTGAGTGGTATTGGGGATAGAGATGCTGTAGTTTGGTTTAGGTAGGTTGGACAGCCCAATGAATGTTAGGGATCTGCATGCATAAGAGGTGGAATCAGATTTAGCAAAACAGAGGTAGGGGGAACCAGAGAAAGGGGAGCCAGAGGGATAAGAGGCATCCAGGGGTTTAGGACACACTCACCCTTCCTTCCTACTCCTCTATCCTTGAATCCTGCTCATCAGCCTTTCCATTCCATGGGCTCTTAACAGGGTAAGCTGAAAGAGAAATTCAAGCGCATCTGGCCCCAGGTATCCACTTCTGCACTGCCTTGGGCATAGCTTTCCTGTGTGCTTATCTGTGTGTCCAACTGCTCTTTGCCTGTTTGTCCCATTAGAGTGGCTGCCAGACCTCTCCCCCTTCCCCTTGCTCCTAGACACCTAGTAACATCCATGCCCTCCAAAGTGTTGTGAAATCAAATATCTATTGCTGCCTCTGTTGACTAGCATGGAGCAAGGAGCTCAGAGAGGTAGTAACAGACATCCCATTTCACTCCTGCTGCTCGGGACCTTTGTGGGAGAGGGAACCAGATAACCAGTCAGAAAGTATTTACTGTGCACTTAGCTGAATGGAGCCAGAAGAGACAAAGGAGGAGCAAATGGAGGAGGTACAGACCTTGGCCTTAGAATTCACCATCAAGTTGGGAAGTTAGACATGTATTACGAAAGAATGAGTTTTATACAGGACAGCAAAGAAAAAGATTCTAAAATATATTTGTATACTTCTTTGGGATTTAAAATTCCACATAACTCTTTGATGTGATTAAATATTAAAATTGAACCAAAGTTATACTCTAGGTGGTTCTAAGAAGAGAGATCCATAGGTGAATGCTCAAAACAGCTTAGTACAGAGGAGAGAGGAGACCTGGATTCCAGAGACCAATTCTTCGCTGTATGACCTTGTATAAGTCTCTTCTCCTCTCTAGGCCTCACTTTCATTAGTAATAGAGATGATAATACATACTTGAAAGAAAACAAAACATAAAGCTCACTGCTCCTATGAGTTTTACCATTTTTACAGGCTACCTGGCCCTAAGTCTAATGGCACCTTTTATGCTAATGGTACACCTTTCTCTATTCTTATTAGCACAGTGGAGACAGATCTGATTCCTAGAGAACCCTACTTTCCTTCTAAAACTCAGGCAAGGATCTAAGCCCTTCTTTTCAAAGAGCTAACAAATTTGGTAGTTTAGGGTATAAGCTCTGGAGCTAGACTACTCAGGTTCAAATCCTAGCAGATCTGCCATCTGCTACTGTGTAAAGTTGGGCAAGTTACTTAAGCTCTCTTGCTTCTGTTTCCCCATGTATTCTTATAGAGTTTTGTCAATATAGGTGCTTGGCACATAGTAACTAACCAGATAAATGTTAGCCATTATTACTTCCTTTGACAGTGCAACCTCACAGTTCTACCTTAGGCTTTAGGCTTCTGGGTTTTTGTTTCTTGGAGATAAAAACAGTTACCAAAAAAACCCAAACAATATGAATATAGTCTTACAAAATCCAGTGTTTTTATTTGTTTCTTTGGGGTTTTTTTTTTTTTTGAGACATAGTTTGCTAAATAGTTTAGGCTGGCCTTGAACTCACTGTGTAGCACAGGCTGGCCTCGAACTCACCGTGTAGCACAGGCTGGCCTCAAACCTGTAGTGATCCTCCTGTCTGAGCCTCCTGAGTGCTGGGATTACAGGCATGTGCCACCATGCCTGGCCAAAATCCAGGGTTTTTTGGTCTGAAAATTGCAATAAAAGCTGTAGAAATCCTGGTAGACCTCCAAGTCTCTTTATCCTTATGGAGTCTTCAAGGGGAGGCCTGACAGGTGCCCTCCTCAACCAAGTCATCTATGAGCTCCTTCATATTCTTTTTCCATACCTGGCAGCTGCCCTCTCAAGGCTATTCTGGTACAAGGACAGGGGCCAACTCTTCAATTTTTATTTTAGAAAATTCAAACCTTTTCCTGGTTCCAACCCATGGATCTCATAGGCACACACCTAATCCACATCCGGAGTTTGCTTCACTAATTTGAGCTCATCCTGCTTCCTGGTGCTTGTTATTGGCTCCACACCTGGAATACCCCACCTCTTCCACTCCTCCCTGCACACACATACACACCCACAAAAGAAATATTTTATAAGATTATACAAATTCCCTCAATGCAGAGCCTCAGTGTAACTATGTTTTATCCTTTAACAATTCACAGGACTATAGAACAGCACCATTTGTCCAAAGCAATATTGACATAGTTCTCCTTAGATACATTAATGCTCTCAGCTCAAGGTCATTTGGCAGGGAAAAATATACTCATATGACAGTGTACATATAAACTCATCTAGATTTTCCATTAAAAATAGGGCATGCTTGTGTATCTTCTAGCTGGGGTTCTCTTCTTTTCCTTCTTATTTTTATTGGCATCCTCACTTGGACTGGGATTGTCATTCTCATGATACTCATATGTTGGAAACTTAAAATTCTATAAAAGGCATTTAGTATAGACAGAGAGGAGTGATTAGATAGTCATATTCTAATTTACCAAGGTATATATCTAACACTTTGGGATTTTAAAATGAAATACACACACAATAAATTAGCATATATCTGTGTAATAGGTGAAATGCATTTCTCTAACATTGCAGTGTCTATCTACCAGCCAGGGCTATTGAACATTTCAGGATCTAATGAATATGAAAGGGCTTTGAGAACACTAAAGCAATTCCCAAACAGTTCTCATCATCACGCCCTTAAATATCTCCCAGAGGTCATTAAACTAACCTCTATTCCTTCTGACATTCATCAGACTTCTCTACCTTATCCTGTGGCAGTCCAAGGCTTGGTGTTTATTAGATATCTTTTCCTTTTGATATTTACAAAATCCTGTGAGATCATTAGGACAAGAATGATTATCCTTACTTTTGGTACCGGGAATTGAACTTGGGACCTTGTGAGGCAGGCGGCAGAAGCACTGAGCTAAATCTCCGGCCCAATTATCCTTACTTTTAAAAAGAGTGACTTGAGGTAGAGTGACTTGCCCAAGGTCATATAGCTAGGAAGTGGCAGAACTGGGATTGAAATCCAGTATAATTTTTGGACAAATTCAGGGAATCCAACTTCACCCAGCAGAGAATAGACTACAACAAATAAACAAAAATTGGTGTTCAAATAGGTGATGTAGCCAGGAAAGGAAAATAGTTTCAAAGGGGAGTTGAGAGAAATTTCAGGATGATAGATCCAGACATCATTATCAAAGGCAATCGGATATAGAGGGGCATCCCTCTCCTGAGCGGAATTCACTTTGGTCCTTTTCCACCAATATGAAGCAAGGCCACCTGCTGAATAAAACCTGTCTCTTCAAATAAAAAATGCTGTGGGAAACCCCATTGGCATCGATATTATCAAAGTAGAAAAGAACCTCCAGATGTGGATTTGATTTGGACATGTAGAAAAAGTCCTTGGACCAAGATCTGTTGATTTCTTTCACTACTAACAGGGTCAAGTGCCCACCTCACCTGCAGGTTTTGACTAATTTAGCATTTCTGACTTGTGTAGTATCTGCATCCCTGCTGATAAGCCACTAGTTTCCCATAGTGCATATGAGTGTATGCAGGCTATGTGTGCAAGTCATTCATTCAACAAAAATTTCCTGGATGTTTTCTTGAGAATGTCAGTCGCTTAACAAGATGTTGGAGAAAAGACATAAAAGACATACCACTGCCCTCCTAGAGGTCACCATCTAGTTGGGGGAGAAAATAACCAAGTAAACAAATAAAAGCAATGGAAATATGTGCTGTCTGGGAAAGAAACATGGTACTGTGGTTAATAAGAATTGCAGGGGTGGAAGGGAATCTATCATATACCATTCAGGAGAAGCCTTCCCAAAAAGGTGACATTTCACCTGAGACTTGAAGGGTGTGAAGGAACCAATAGAGGGGCCCTCTTCAACCTGAGGTCAGGTGAGGGGAGTTTTATGGTAGAGATAAGGCAAGGATGGCAGAATACTCAGGAAGCCTGCTATTATGCTCCCGTTCTCTGCCTGTTCTATCTTTGCAGGGCCCTCCTTCCCTTCCTGCATCCCCACCTGCCAATTCCACCTAGTCCTTCCAGGTGTCAGGTAGTGGAGTCTCCCACCCCATCTTGAGCCGTTTATAGTTCTTTCCTGCCTATTCCTCTCTTCCTCTCCCTGCAGATCCCCTGGAACCAAGGGGTTGACTTGTGGTGGCATGAACTCATGAAAGAGGCAGGGGATGAGTTTGAGCCGGAGTGGTGTGATGCTGAGGACCCACTCTTCATCCTGTACACCAGTGGCTCCACAGGCAAACCCAAGGCAAGTGTGTGTGTGTGTGTGTGTGTGTGTGTGTGTGGTGTGTCTGTTGGGTAAAGGTGAGAAGTGAGTTTTTGAGGAAGCATGTGATGACAGAAACTTTATTCTATAACCATAAGTTCAGATATGTCACATTATCTTTTCTGAATCAAATTAAGACATCATTCTCAATTACTAGATAGTGGGGCTCAGGGTGAGACAAGTCAGGCAGGGGTTTTCATGGTACCCAGAAAAGGGAAGAAAAGGATCATCCATGTGGCTGACGTGGATATTCCTTGCCCATTCCCACATGGTTTGATTGAAGGAGAGCTATTCTGTCAACTCATGGCCAAGGGTGGGCACAGGATCCCTCTTGTGCTTCTGAGACCATAACTCAAAGTTCATTTTTTCCTTCACGGAGCATTGTTAACATCTAGTCCCCTGCCAGGGCATAGCATGAGAGCTGGAAATATTTTAAAAAACTGATTCTTCTATTGACTTGAAGACTTGAAAAGTATGCCACTCTACCTTCTACTCACCCATCCTTAAGTTCTTCTCTCCAGGTGCTTTCAATGGGCCATTGAAAGCCAGGTATCTCTCAATGGGCCATTAGAAACACAATTTTGGCCTTTTCTTCATAGGGATAGAGTAAGCCAAGTGGATTGTCTTTTTTTTAAGTAACTCTGATGATGATACACAGCAAAGACTATGTGAAGGGGCTAGGGATGTAGCTCAGTGGCACTATGGCTGCTTGAGTTCTGAGTTCAATTCCCAGTATAGGGGGTTGGGGGGATACTATGTGAGTGTGCTAGGAGTGTTTATGTGTAAGAGATGTGGATGGATCACATGATCCATGATGAGCTGATGTATATTTGATCAATGATGAGCTGATGTATATTTGTGATATTATGGCTGTGATACAGAAGATGAGATGGGAGCATAGGAAAGAATGACAGCAGGCTAGAATCCCTGAGAAGGGTCTTTCTCCAATTCTGCCCAACCTCCATTTGTTGATAAGTGGAGGTGGGCTGAAGGCCTGATTCTGAGGCCCCATTCCTCCCACAGGGCGTGGTGCACACAGTTGGGGGCTATATGCTGTATGTGGCTACAACTTTCAAGTATGTGTTTGACTTCCACCCGGAGGATGTGTTTTGGTGCACAGCAGACATTGGTTGGATCACTGGCCATTCCTACATCACCTATGGGCCACTGGCAAATGGTGCCACCAGTGTTTTGGTGAGAAGGGAGCTGAGACTTATGGCTACCTAGCCTATCCAGGGGGTGGATGAGATTATCCTGGATGAAAAGAGTTGAAGATATCATACCAGGGTGATACATACATACTCCTGTTTATAGCAGCAGAATGCATAACACTTATACATTATGGAGTACTACTGTTCCATAAAGAATGATAAATTTCAGTCATTTGAAGAAAAATGAATGCACCTTAGCATTATGATCATAATGCTAAATGAAATAAATCAGACATGCAAGCTTAAATATCTCATAACTTCTCTTATATGAGAAACCCAGAGGTATAAGTAATTTTAAAAACAAAATAAAAGATAGAAAATAGGAAACAGGGAGATAGATCTTTTATAAATGAGAAGGGATGTAAAGATGGAGAGGGGAGAGAGGGGAGGGAAAGGGGAATAAAATGAATCAAGAGATGCTAAGTACATGTACCTACTCCTTAAGATGAATGTAAGCTTTATGTACTACAAACATACTAATAAAAAAATTCAATCCTGAGTCACACTACAGGAAAAAAAAAAAGATTATCCTGTGTGACTACCTCTCCAGGCAACTTAGTTTGCTTATGACCTGGAGAAAGAAGAGTTTTGAGGGGATTATGTATCCTGACCAGGAAAGTCTCTTGGCTTGTCTGGTCAGGGAGTAAAAACATGGGTTGGTCAGAAAGGGTGAAATACAGAAACGGAGGTAATGGTAGGGGATTGGAGGGACTATTGAGAAGGACCAGAAATGACCAGCTTTCACCGGGGTCAGTTTGAGGGGATCCCCACATACCCAGATGTGAGCCGCCTGTGGAGCATTGTGGACAAATACAAGGTGACCAAGTTCTACACAGCACCCACGGCCATCCGTCTGCTCATGAAGTTTGGAGATGAGCCTGTCACCAAGTGAGACCCTTCCCCAGTTGCTTCCCCCATGGGTGTCCTTCGGGGGGTGAGGGGGTGCTTCCATTTGTATAATTTCTTTCTACTGACTCTCTGATCTGGAATAGGTGAGAAAGCATGAGAAGAGACATATGTATCCTGCCTCTCAGGGTACTCAGAACTTTACTGTCTCCTACTCCTCTGCCCAAGGCATAGCCGGGCATCCTTACAGGTTCTAGGTACCGTGGGTGAACCCATCAACCCCGAGGCCTGGCTATGGTACCACCAGGTGGTAGGTGCCCAGCACTGCCCCATCGTGGACACCTTTTGGCAAACAGAGACAGTGAGTGAGGGGTTCAGAAGGCTGGGACTCAGAGACAGTGTGGAAAGACTGACTCAAAACCCTGATCTCTGCTTCCCACAGGGTGGCCACATGCTGACCCCCCTCCCTGGTGCCACACCCATGAAACCTGGCTCTGCTGTAAGTGCCCTGTTGTGTGTGTGAGCGCTGCTGGTCCTGGGCTTGGCAGGGGAAGGATCTTGGGGCATTTGGCCTGCTGGAGAGTTGGGTACTGAACTAATATGACTAAGGAATTTGGGGCACTGGGTTGCCTTGGAAGTTAAATCAGAGTTGCCTCATTCCTCTTTTTGGGTTCTCTCTCCCTTTTGCTTTTAGTCCTTTCCATTCTTTGGTGTAGCTCCTGCAATCCTGAATGAGTCTGGGGAAGAGTTGGAAGGTGAAGCTGAAGGTTACCTGGTGAGGTCCTGACCCTTGGGTCTTTAAGCAGAAGGGATACGGGTCCTTGTGGGTACTCTGACTCACAGTTTATAACCTAATCTCTCCTGGTAGTTGCTTAGGACTGAAGCTCTACAGTTGAGGGATTGTCCTCTGCTGAGACTCCAGGGAAAACCTTTGCCTGTATTTCTGCCTTTTGGCGCATAAGGTTCTTAAGGGCCTTTAAAAAATATGTTCAGAGATTCATGACAGTACTTTTTTGGGTCGGAAAACTTAGCTCCAGTTCTTCCTTTGATGAACATTGTCAAGAAAGGAAGCTTCATAACATAGAGGACAATCACATAGGCTCTGGCATTAGACTGCCTTGGTTCAAATCTTGGCTCTGCCTCTTCTATGACCTCAGATAAAAGTTATCTAATGCATTTGAATTTAAATCAATCTCTCTCTCTCTCTCTCTCTCTCTCTCTCTCTCTCTCTCTCTCTCTCTCTCCCTCCCTTTCCCCCTCCCCACCCCTCCCCACCAGCCCCCAACTACAGCCTCCACCGCCGCCGCTGCCTCAAAATTCAATAAAATGAGCTCTTATTTCGTCAACTCACTGTTCTCCAAATACAAAACCGGGGAGTCCCTGCGCCCCAATTATTATGACTGCGGCTTCGCCCAGGACCTGGGCGCCAGACCCACCGTGGTGTACGGTCCCAGCAGCGGCGGCAGCTTCCAGCACCCGTCCCAGATCCAGGAGTTCTACCACGGGCCGTCGTCGCTGTCCACGGCGCCCTACCAGCAGAACCCGTGCGCCGTGGCGTGCCACGGGGACCCCGGCAACTTCTACGGCTACGACCCGCTGCAGCGCCAGAGCCTGTTCGGGGCGCAGGATCCAGACCTGGTGCAGTACGCGGACTGCAAGCTCGCGGCCGCCAGCGGCCTGGGCGAGGAGGCCGAGGGCTCGGAGCAGAGCCCGTCGCCCACGCAGCTGTTCCCCTGGATGCGCCCGCAAGGTGAGCTCCGGCGGGCCCGGGCAGGGGCCGGGGACCGGGGGTCGGAGGGGGTGCGGGGCGCGGGCCCAGGGCGGGGAAGGGGCGGGCAGGCCGGGCGCAGCGCCTGCAGCTCCTGAAGACTGGGCTGCGCTGCAACCGCCTGGCGCTTCTTCCTCCTCTTCTTCCTCCCTCTCTCCTTTCTTTTTTTCCCTTCTGTCTCTCTCTTTTCTGTCTGTCTCTCTTTCTCTCCCTTTTTGTTTCCTTTGAGGGGGCTCGCTGAGCGACATTTCCTGAATCCATAAACCCCTCACCCTGTCTCACTTCGTCCTCCGATCCTCCCCCCCTTTTACTGTTTTATGGGGGGTAGTGGAGAAAGGGTGGTGGGAGTGGGGGCGCTCAGCCCTTGCACTTTTCAATTGCTTTATAGTTTAATTACCCTGAAGAAACTTTTCTTCTAGGGCAGAGGCTCTGGGGGCTTTTCAAGGTGGGTTCGCTCATCCCCAGCCCGGCTTTTTTATCCCCCCCCCCAACCTTCCTTCTAAACTTTATGGCACTTTGGATAGAGCTGAGCCACCCCCCCACCCGACTGTGGCGCTGGTTAGCAGGGGAGGGGGCTCCCCCTTTCTGGCCCCCTTGGATTCAGTGCCGCCTGACCCCCTCCCCCTCCGCTGGCCTCGGCCTCCCCGCGCCCCCCGCCCCCGCGCGGCTGGAAGGTCCCCTGCCCTTATTACCCCGGTCTCCTAGGCTGGTTCACGACTCCGCAACCTTCTCTGTCCCTGCCCCCTCCCCCGTCCCGCCCTTCCCCCCCTCCCAGCAGCCGCCGGACGCAGGCGAGGCCGACAGACCTACAGCCGCTACCAGACCCTGGAGCTGGAGAAGGAATTCCTATTTAATCCCTATCTGACTCGCAAGCGGCGGATCGAGGTGTCGCATGCGCTGGGACTGACAGAGAGACAGGTCAAAATCTGGTTCCAGAACCGGAGGATGAAGTGGAAAAAAGAGAACAACAAAGACAAGTTCCCCAGCAGCAAATGCGAGCAAGAGGAGCTGGAGAAACAGAAGCTGGAGCGGGCCCCGGAGGCGGCGGACGAGAGCGACGCGCAGAAGGGTGACAAGAAGTAGGCTCCAGCTGGGACAGCCAGGGCCGCGCCGCCCGCCGCCCGCCGCCCGTCGCCCCGACCCTCGGCGGCCACGCGTCCCCGCGTCCCCGAGCCGCGCGCTCCAGCCCCGCCGCGCGCAGAGCCTCCCACCGCAGCGCCCCCCGCCGCGCCAGTCCCCGCTAGTGGTAGTCTCTGTAATAGCTTCCGTGTGTGCGCCGCCGTGGGTCTCCTTCCCTACCCGGGGGCCGGGAGAAAGAAAAGGATTGGAAGCCAGGACTCCCTCGCCCCGCGAGGATGAGCGGCCGCGGCCCGCCCGAGCCCCCACGCCCCCGCCCCGTGTACAAAGCCTCGTTGTGCAATGGTCTTTTTCCTTTGAACGTGCTTCTTTGTAAAGACCGAGGTACCGATTTCTGCTAAGTTCTCCCAACAACATGAAACTGCCTATTCATGCCGTAATTCTCTATCTCCCTCTCCCTCTCCCTCTCTCTCTCTCTCTCTCTCTCCCTCCCTCCCTCTCTCTCTCTCTCTCTCCCTCCCTCCCTCCCTTCCTCCCTCCCTCTCTCTCTCCTGGTGCG
>NW_004624842.1:4432040-4466998 GCF_000247695.1 Heterocephalus glaber | reverse complement strand
AAGCACAAGGGCCCGAGTTTGATCCCTAGTAACCAAAAAAAAAAAAAAACAAACCAAGCACATCTTTCCCACCCCAAATTTCTGCCTCCTCCTATCTCCCACTCTAGCCTCACCTGTTTCTCATTAATCTCCAAACATACCATGCATGGCACAGTGCCTTTGCTTGAGACTGTCCTTCTATTTAGAGTGCTTTTCCTCCTTTTCTGCCTTGGAAACTCCTATACCCATCCCTTAAGACCCAGATAAACAACAACAACAGAAAGACCCAGATCAAAAATCATCTCCTGTGGGTCTATAAGGCAGACATGACCCCTGTCCTCAAAAAGTTTAGAAGTAGCAGGTAGATAGATATGTATTCCCTCAGACCTCCTAGTGTGCCCATACTCTGCTTCCCTTCAATCTACCCACAGGCATCTCAGACTAAAATTATTCAAACCCTCCAGTGCTGGTTAATCAGACTCCCCTGTGTTCCACAGCACCTAGTCACAGGGTCTTGGGGAACACTGTCCAAGGTGGGACCTTTGTCACTTCCTCTTGTATCTGCCAAGCCTGAGACTGTGTCCATACCAAGTGCCAGTGAACACTGGTGATAACCTGCTATCCTCTTTCACTGCGGAAGGGATTCACCTACCTCCACCCTCTCTCTGGGGCTTTAGCACAAACCGGCTTGGAGCAGCAAGGGCCTCAGCAATGGCCTGGTCCCCTTCTTCACCCTGGTAGAAGGCAGAAAGTAGTCACCAGGAGTCTTAAGGTTAAAGAGGCAGCAAAGGTCCCACTGGCCATGCAGAGCAGCATCAGAGGAAGAGCAGGAGGGGGAACAGCCATAAGCTCCCTCAGGCTGGACTCTCCTATCTGGATGTGACCCCCTACCCCCCAGCCAAACCCGTGCAGCAATAAATGCACAAACAGGCCTTTCTCTGGCACACAGGGCCTTGCAGCAGGTAGCCTGAAGAATGGGTACAGATAATCCTCAATCCTTGCTATGTGTCTTAGTCCCTTCCCCTCATTGCCACCCCTATCTCCACCTTTGCTGAGGGAACTTACAGTGGATTCCAGCCTCGAGGCTGGGCTGTGTCCAGGCTCTACATGGGGGTTCCCTAGAGCAGCACTGACCCCAGTCACAAAGCCAACCATAATTCCAAGCTCCACCCTCCCCAACACATTGGGTTCCAGGTCTCTGCCACCTAGGAGGATGGTGGTAGGAAAAAATGGGCTGCCTATGTACCATGTCCAGTGAGTAGAGGCCAGCAAAAGTGGCACGGAGTCTGGCCACAGCCTCGGGCTGGCCAGGGAGCAGCGCCTCCAGCACGCCCACCCTGCTCAGCTCCTGCTGCACCTTCTTAGTCCCAGCCAGCTGGGTGGCAATGTCTGGGCACTTGACAGCACATGACCTCTCCAGCAGTAGGCGTGCTTCCCAGTTCTGTAAAGGGAAGAAGATGAAAGATTTCTTTTTTTCCTTTTATTTTAATTGACCTTTACTAAGCATCCATCAGGTGCCAGGTATTGTGCTTTTTATCTTCACAATGATTTTCTTCCAGGATCACTACAATATCATTATGGAGGCAGGTGTGAATCTGCAGGAGTCTTGCCATTAGGGAACTCATAATTTAGCACAGTGATACATGACCATAACTAATGGGAAAATGACAAAAGAGGAAAAGGCCCTCTGTAAGGGTACAGAAAAATTGATCAGGAGGTTTGATGAGCACAAGGTACTTGTTTATGAGCTTAACTTCCTACTATATTCCAAATAAAATTCTATACTCCAATCTCTGGCTTCTCTTCAAACTGTATATTTTCTGTTTTTTACCAAATAAAATCCAAACTCCTTACAATGGCCTGTAAGACTGTGCAGGATCTGGCTCCTGTCTATTTTTTCAGCCTAAATCCATGCTGCCACTACCATCCCACCCTCTGTGCCTCCTGATTCCCACGTTTTAGCTAGACAGGTCTGTCATTCCTGAAATACACAAACCTCAACACACAAACCTCCCTGAGGACCTTTGCATTTGCTGTTTTCTCTTTGCCTAAAATTATCTTCTGTTTGGCTTTTCCCATGGATGGTTACATCCCTTTCATCCTTAAGTCTTGGCTCGGTCACCTTTGCAGAGAAGCCTTTCCTGACCACTCTATTTAATGTGGGTTTCCACATAATTCTCTAGCTTTTCACCCTGTTTCATTTAAAGCAGTCACACCTCCACTAGAGGAAATATTTTTAAATTTTTATTTACTTTCGGATGCCCATCTCCTTGACCAGACTAGACCTCTGTTGTTCATCTTGTTTTCCCTGGTGTCTAATGCAGCTTCTGGCATTTTGTAGGTAGTCAGTAAGTATGTTATTATTACTGAGTGAAGTAACATTTGAGTAGTGTCTTGATAGGCTGAGCTTGACAGGTGAGAGTCAATGGAGAAGGTGTATTCAGGCTAACAGAATAATATGAATGAGCTGGGTGTGGTGGCGCATGCCTATAATCTTAGCAGTTGGGAAGCTGAGGCAGGAGGATCTCTGTGAATCTGAGGCCAGCCTAGGCTACATAGTCAGTTCAAGGACAGTCTAAACTGTCTCAAAAAACAAAACAACAACAACAACAAAATATATATATGAACAAAGACCTGCAGACAAATGGTCTGTTGTACCAGAAACTTAGGATATAAGAAGCAGGGAAACAACAGAGGGTCATGCCTCCCAGCTCCAGTCCCTATTCTCAAGCATGAGAAGGCAATCTGTCCCTGGCTCCAGATCAAAGTCGACTACCAACAGCAGGATCAAGGCTAAAGCCTGAGGAACAACTGTTGCCCTGGCCTAATGTTGTTGACCTGTAGCACCTTAACCTGATCTTCACCAACAACCAGTCCCCTGTCCTAGTCTGTTGCTCTGGGCAGTCACAGGAGCTCCAAATATGAGATTAAAGAAGGAAAGCAAAACACAAACACAAACAGGGACGCCCAGGGTCACTTAGCAAGTTACCAAGCCTTGTAGAGGACACTTGACTTATGAACTCAATTCATTCCTGAGGGCTGGTTTTAACTCAGGTTGGTCAATTGAAGGCTCAGGCTCCTCTACACAGCCTTCAAAATCTCTCTCCCGTATACAGGCAGAAGATCTCAGTGTCCTTGGAGAGACATGGCCCAGGATTTCTAGTTAACCCCACACAGGAAAGGATGTTTCAGTGTTCCTTCCAGAACTCTTTAAGGGTTAAATCTATCTGAGTCCATCTGGAGGCACAAGTGGCCAGCATTTGGGTTGTAACTCAAGACTTTGTTTGTAAGTTAAAGCAAAGATTCCAGTCATAACCCAAGTTGTTCATGTCAGGCCAGTCGTAACTTGAGGGTTCACTGTATTTCCATGTTCTAAACCTAATTTGACCACCTCAGTTCCCTAAGAATGTCCATATCCTTATATACACTAGTCTTCTTTGTTAGCTCCCTCTCTTCTAAATTTTCTTAATCCCTTCCCTCATCCCCCTTTCCTGAAACTTGGATCCATTTTCCCAACAGACAGTTTCTCCCTTTGCCCAGCACTACCAACTGCTTCTCTAGAGGAAAGAACCTTCCATAGAGCTACCACCTCTATAGCATGTCCTCAAGAGTTTATCCCAGGGGGACTCCTAGACGAAGTGCAGACCTGGAAGTAGCTCCCTCAATTTTCTAGTGTAGCTCCTGCTCTCAGAAACTGAAATCAGGAGGCAGAGTCAGGTTCATGGCCCCAGCCCACTGCCCTCAGTATTTCCTAACTTATTTCTTCCTTTACCTTCTTCCAAGTGAAACCAGGCTTCTTAGCTTCTGATGTGGACACTAGGAGTAAGGGAAAAGAATGGTATACTGGGAATACCATCAGCCTGAGAGCTAGAAAGCCTGAGAACTTTCTGTGGGTCCTTAGAAAGCTTCTATATCACCCTAAGCTTCAGTTTCCCCATCTTTATAATGGAGATAATTATGTACCTCTCAGGGTGGTTGTTAAGAGTTAAATGAAATAACATGTGCAAAGTAATTCTGAAACTATATGATAGGATAGCAAGATGAGAGGATACCATCATTGCTATAAACCTGAATGAACAGATAATAAAAACTCTGGCTCAGATAAAGGAGAGCCAAAGAGGAAGAAAATGCCAGTGGTTTGCTAGAATTAACTTGCATCAGTTAGCAAGGGCTGAGCACACCCATCTCTTCCCAGCTCTGTGCTCAGAGATGTTAAGTGGGATGGCTAAAAATTACATTACTGAAATCAAGAAATGCTATAAAATGGGGTTCTTCTTCCTAGAAAAATGCCTGTTAAACATTTGCCAGCCTACCTCTGGAAAATGTGTGAATGGTTAATGCACTGTGGATTCCTGAGGATTCAGATTCTACAAGGCAGTGTGTTTGTAGAGAGGTAGCAAAAAGCTTGTAGGAGGAGAGGAGGTTCCAGCAGCAAGTTCCTGAGGAAGAACTGAAGTTAGGATTCAGAGAAAACCCTGGTTGTTGTGATACTTGAGGTGCGTCTCTGTGGAGCTCTGGTGGGTCCCAGGAGGCAAAGAATGGTCTAACAGAAAATACCAACCTTTACACTGTACTGACTGGGCATGTAGCCATCCCTGAAGTAAACCACAGCAACTTCCTGGCCATCCCTAGAATACAGAATGGAAAAATCTGCTATGTTAATTTATAACTGATGTGTTCAGGGCACCAAAATATATTTGGTTTTTTTGAAAGGTATTCCACAGAGGGACTTGGGATGAGAGTTCACTAGGAGTAAAAGTCAATGCCCCACATCACCAGTACTTCCATTAAAAACACACAGGTATGCAGTATTAGAATGGTTTAGAATAGTCTAGATCTAGAGTCATTCTACGAAAGCTAGAAGGAAATAATATAACACAGAATCACAGGTAAATTTTTTTAAATGTGGATTTAAAATTACGAAGTAATAGAATTATATTGCCCTGCCTTAGCAAAACACATATTTCCACTGCTTAAATTAGCTGACACAAGGCAAAGATTTCTTTCTGTTCTCAATCTCTCTCTCTCTCTCTCTCTCTCTCTCTCTCTCTCTCTCTCTCTCTCCCCCCCGCCCCCAACCCCTGTAGTGGAGATTGAACCCAGGGCCTTGGCACTGAGCTGTATTGCCAGAGCTTTCTTATTTTGCACCAGGATTGTGCCAAGTTGCCAAATTGCCCGGGCTGGGCTTTGAACTGGTGATCCTCCTGCCTCAGCCTCCCAGAGTGCTAGAGATCACAACTGTGTGCCACCATGGCCAGCTCAAGCTAAGATTTCTTAAAATGCAAAGGTGGGGGATGAAGAATGCAAAAATATGAGTCTAGCTAAGACACAATTTTTTTAAACTTCTTTTCTTTGACCTATTTTATATTGCCTGGTTTATCTGGAAAGTAAACTACTTTGTTTTGTTATGAAAAAAGTACATTTTGGAACATAGTAAGTGGGATTATGAAATTCCATGGACGTTCTTAACTTTAACAAAGTCCCAGGTCTAAATATGTATACTTAAATGCTATCCAAATTGATGGCCCTAAAGCCACCTGGTGGCAGCCCCTGGAGAAAAAGGTAGGGCCTGGTTTAGAAGACAAATCCAGGCCTGAGGTCAGAGTGGCATTCAGACCAACCAGAGAATGAGCCAGCTGCCCCTTCACCTCCTGATTACCCAGTCTATAACTGCTCATGTCTAACTTGACCAGCCACAAAGAGGAGCAAGAAAACTGGTGTGGAGCTAGGGGCACTTGAAAACCAAGGTTATCTTTAAGGATGATTCCCTTCTCCAGAATGTCAATGGCTCTGATACAACCCTTTAGAAGCATAGTTTGGATGGCCTTCTCCGAAATTTCCAGGAGGATGAGATATTTCAGAAATTAGGAGAGAAGAAAACAAGCTGTCCCAGCTCCCAGAAGAAAAGATCATTTGGGGAAAGGGGGTGGCAGGAGACTTTTATAAACCAGAGAGTAGGGGGTCCTTGGGTATGCTTACATAAACAGCCTCCTGTCTTGGTCCAGAGACCCCTTCTCAGACACATCTTCAAATCTTCGCCGGATTACATGGATGTTTCTGGGAAAAATGAACAAGAGGCAAAGGGAGTGGGTCCCATGTTCTGAGTGTGCCCCTGCCCCTGGCATGCCATACCTGGAAGTCCTACTCCTTTACTTACCTGGCCAGTAGCTCGTTTTCTATGGCACGCTGGTCAAATACGTTCCTTTCCTTCTCTTGAGCAATCAGTAGCACCAGAGCACTGGGAAAAAAAAGCACAATTGTCTTTCCTTTGTCTCACCCTCTTTGGAAATAAGAGAACACAGATTCCTAGAAAGAGCAGAGGTTCCCTCAACTCGATTGTCTCAGGTAGAGACGCCTGAGGCTATAGCACATAATTTCCTGAAAAATAGGAAACTTGGAAAAAATTGAAATACTTCTGTACCTTCTCCAGCGAGATGAAATATTGTAATGATGTCAGTTTTCTATGCAAATTAAAATTTAGATTTAAAAACATCTCAAGACCCTAAAGGATTTTCTCTCAGAACTTAGAGATTCCATGTCTGAAAGAATAAACAAGTGGGAATATAGAAGAATTTGAAGTATTTGAAAATCAAGAAATCAAGAGCAGTGGCATCGGGCATGGAGCCCGCTGGAGGCTTAGACCTCCCAGGCGCCTCGTGCTCAGCAACCTGGCAGAGGTGGTTGGAGCGCATGCTCGCTTTCCTGCCCGCCAAGGCGCTCCTGGGCGCAGCTGGGTGAAGGTCGGGGCCACCTGGATCCAGAAGTCTGGGCGGGGACCTCGGGAGGGGGTAGCCAGGTCCACCATCCACAAGCTCAGGCTTTGGCTGTCCCTAGGTCACCGCCCCTCAGTCCATAGCCTCCCTCTCCGGTGGGGTGCGTGGGAGGGTGGGGACCGGGACACGGGCCGGCCACCTGCCGCCGACCGCGCCCGGCTTCCCCGCAGCGTGAGCCGGCTCTGGAGCGCATGCGCGCGTGGCGTGCTGTGGGCCCAAGGCTCCATGGCCTGGGTGTCCGAGGGCTGGGCACTAAGTGCTGTGCGCTGTCACTGAGGAGCTCAAGAATGTTCACATCTTACCAAGGACGCTTCTGTATATGGCCGATTCAGAAACGTTTGTCAGGAGCAGCGTCGGGGCCATGTGAAATCAAGGAAAAGAATGAGCATGGAAACAGCAGTTGCCCTCGAGAAGCTGTTCCCAGAACAGTGCCAAGTCCTCGGGATTGTGACCCCAGGAATTGCAGTGACTCCAATGGGATCAGGTAGCAACCAACATCAGGAAATAGAAATTGGAGAATCTGGTTTTTCTTTGTTATTTTCTCAAATTGAAGGAATAAAAACACAGCCATTTCATTTTATTAAGCAGCCAAAGAAGTTAACACTAGAAAAACATCAGCTCCCTGAAGTGGGTCTTCTAGACAACCAGGAGTTGCGCATAGTCCTTGTGTTTGGCTGTAACTTCTGTAAGGTGGGAGCCAGCAGTTACTTGCAGCGTGTGGTCAGCACTTTCAGCAACATGAACATCATCTTGGCTGGAGGCCAGGTGGACAGTCTGTTGTCACTGACCTCTGAGAAGACTCCTCTAGATATTAATGCCACCAGCTAGGTTGGACTGTCCTTCAGTGGGCTCCGAATCCAGAGTCCCACGGTACTTCTTAATGAGGACGTCAATGATGAGAAGACTGCAGAGGCAGCCATGCAGCGCCTCAAGGCAGCCAACATCCCAGAGCAGGACACTATCAGTTTCATGTTTGCATGCGATGGCCGGGGCTTCCACTACTACCGAGCCAGGGCCAATGTTAAGGCTGATACATTTGGAAAGTTTTTTCCTAGTGTGCCTTTATGCGGCTTCTTTGGAAATGGAGAAATTGGATGTGACTGGATAGTCACAGGGAACTTTATACTGAGGAGGTGTAACAAGGTAAAGGATGAGGATCTGTTCCACGGCTATACAACAATAATGGCCCTCATTCACCTGGGGTCATCTAAATAAAGCAGCTTGCACAGCATAAAAAAAAAGAAATCAAGAAATATTTGAGCTAGGCATGGTGGTGCACAACTGTAATCTTAGGACTTTGGGAGCCGGAGGCAGGAGGATCTCAAGTTCAAGCCCAGCCTAGGCAATTTAGCAACTTAGCAAGGCTATGTCTCAAAATAAAAAATGAAAAAGAGCTGAGGATGTTGCTCAGTACAAAGGCCTTGGATTCAATCCTCAGTACAAAAAAAAAAAATTCAGAAGCATTGTTTGTAAATGAACAATACTGGGGTTCAGGTGCTAATGACTATTACTATACTATAAAGCATATAATAAAAGTGTGCTTCTTGCATGAAATATTAGAATAGTTAAATGGAACCCTACAGAAACCCAGAGTCAGTTACAAATAAAGCATTTCCTGGGGCCTCCCCATACTTTTGTGATGTTCATAGGCCTACGTTTGGTCTTACAGTATTAATAGGTAAAAAAGCTTATTGGGCCCCTTCCTCTCCATTTATGCATGTTTCTTGAATAAGGCTGGAGTACTGAGGGACAACCTTATACCAGAGAACTGTTTAGTTGCTAGTTAAGCTATCCTTTTTCATTTTGTTTTGGGTTTTTGGAGACAAGATCTTGCTATATAGTTCAGGCTGGCATGGAACTCACTACGGAGCCCATGCTGGCCTTGCACTTGTGGTGATCTGCCTGCCTCAGCTTCTTGAGTACTGGAATTACAGGTATGTGCTACCATGCCTAGCCTTCAGTTAAGCTATTTTAAGTGTCAAAGTTAAATCCAGTCCCTCACCAGATTTATAAGGGCAATGCTTAGCAGTGAAAAACTCATTTTTGCTTTATCTGTACTGCTTTATGCTTATGGCCTCTTGCTAAGACCTTTGGCTTAGGATGTTAAGTATCTGTTTCTGACCTCCAATGCCCAAGCTCTTACCTGTTTGTGTTAGCTTCTTTCTACCTAGGCTGAACCTCTTGGACTAAACTCTGTTTGCCTGACTTCTTTCCACTTGGCCAAAATACAGGTCTTAGTATGTCCCCTCTGCCAGCCTGCCTGAAATCTCATGAGGTCAGATGTGAATCCTGACTTGAGCTTGGCATCTGAGAGACAAGCTAGAAGTGGTGCTATCATGAGCCATCTTGTCCTGAGAGCCAAAGGCCTTGCTCTTCATTTTGTAGCCTGAATTGCTCTGCTCAAGGGTAAGTGTGTAGGAGGGTGGCACCTGGCCCAGGCTGGTCCACTTCCAAGCAGAGGTGGAGGAGGAAGGCTGGAGGCTATAGGTTTGAGTAGAATTTCATGCTTTGGCTTATTAAGTTAGCTTGCCACCTACCACACAATGGGAGCCAGACCCAGAAAACATATTCTACCTCCTCCTGCCTTCAATTCTGAGCAGTCTGAACTGGGTAGGACTAGAAGAGCTGTGAGCCAAGGAAGATGAAGTGGCAGGAACATGCCTGCTGGGAGAGAGGACCCCTGAGTGCTAGTCATGGCTCTGCTCTTGTTCTCTTTGAGCAAGGTGGCTTCTCTCCTGGGCCCTGATTTTCCTATCCATGGACTAAGGGTGTTAATTAGATCATAGTTCTTAACCTTTTAGCACCAAGAGTCCCTTTTTTTTCTTATTCTACTCATTCCAACCCCAGTACTTTTGTTTTGAAAGAATTTGTCTAAAATAAAATAATTCATTTTTCAGACTTCCTTTTGGGGGGGGCGGGTGTTGATTTTCTTTGAAACAGGGTCTCACTGTATAGTTCAGGCTGGCTTTGAACTCACTATATTGCCCAGGCTGGCCTCAAACTCACTGTAATCCTCCTGCCTCCTGAGTATTTGGATTACAACCATGTGCCATCATGCCACCATGCCTAGCTTTTACAGGGTTCCTTAAAAAAAATTTTAAAAAGCATGAAATGATTAATGAAAATTTATTTGCTCTACAAATTCTTGAGCCTGTTTTTCAATCCATAATATGGGGCCATACTTCTTGGAGGTATTAAAAAGAACCCAGGCTTTAGAAGCAGATGAGTGTAAACTTATTAGTTTATAATTTTGGGCAAGTTAATAAACCTTTCTGAGCTTCAGTTTGCTCTTGTACAAAATAAAACTACTACAAGCCCAATGTAGCCATTATTTTTATTATTACTAATGTTATTATTAAATGTACCAAAGAATGAACCACACTAAGATTTAAAAGCATTTTTCAGATCCATGATCTCATTTAATTCTCACTTCCATCCTTTTAGGTATTATTATTACCGCTACTTTACAAATAAGGAAACTAAAGTTCAGAGAAAAGAAATTCTTGCCAAGGTCATGTGCTGGGAGAGCAGAAGAGCCTATCCCTCTCTCACAATGGGAGAAGCCAATTCTGGCTGAGGTGCCACATAGTTCTTACCTACCAGTGCCTAATTCCTGTTGTTCACAGTCTGGCAGGAGAAGCCATTTGCAGTGTTTGTCCATCAGCAATTCCCTAGCTGAGCCATTCTCTGGCTTCACTCTTAAAATGCAACCTAGTCAAGAGTTCTACTTGATAAGAGTGTTTGTCTGATGACTTCTGAATGCTCAGAGTTTGAGGTTTCCTAAGTCTTAGTGAGGCTTAGGAAGCCCAGAGAAGATCTCTTAGAGGCCAAAGAGTGATTAAGAATGCAAGTTCTGGAGGGGATAGACTCTGTTTTGCCACCAACTCACCTTTTGACCTTTAATTCACTTCACTTCTCAGAACCTGAATTTCCTCATCTATAAAACCACCTACCTCTGAGCATTTCCTTTGAGGATTCAATGAGATTGTGAACATAAATCATCTCGAACAACAGTGTGGCACTGCTAAGTCCTTATTAAGGTATAACAATTAATGCCATATTAACATTGTAGTAACTGTTAGTTTTGCAGCCCCTTGATTAAATCACTTATGTTTAGACATCTGGAATATGGTTGAAAATTGGGAGAAGGCAAAAAATGCATCCAAGCAGTTAAAATGGATTCCTAAGTCAAAGTTGATTAATTTACTCATCAAAGAGGGCTTCTCACTCTTGAGACACAATCATCACAACCTAGATCATTTATTTTTCCAAACCACAGCAAACAGAAAGGAGGTATAGGGATGGCAGTGAATGATTTCAAATTTAAGAACACAGGCAGTAGCAAAAAGAGTGAGCTGATAACTGGGAAACAGACAGGAAAACCGTGAAGAAAATGAATGAGAACTTAAAAATCCAGCAGTAGTTACTGGTGCAGGCAAAAAATCTTATATGCTTCTCTAACCCTAGGTGGCACCACTGCATTTCAGCAGGATGCAATCACTGAAAAATCATGATACCCAGCCAACAACAAAGGTTAAGTTATAGTCAGCACTGCTTATCTAACTAAGTGATCTATTTTTAAATTGTTCCTTACTACTGGGAAGAAAGTGTTCAAATGGGAAGGGGAACAAGGGAGGAGGGAGGGAGAAAGAGAGAAAGGGACGCAAAAAAATTAAAATTAGAAGGAAAAAATGGAAACAAAGCTTTTGTACATAGGGAGGGGAGGGGGTTTGGGGGGGAAGGGATAAAATAAAATTTATTTTTAAAGTAAATAAATAAATAGTTCCTTATTAGAGATGGAACCCAGGGCCTCCTGCGTGCTTTTAACCTATCAAAGGTAGTTAAGCATTCTATTACTTGAACTATATCTCCCCACTCCTTTTGTTTTGGTACTGGGGATTGAACCCAGGGCCTCTGCACTGAGCTACATCACCAGCCCTTTTTTATTTTAAGACAAGGTCTTGCTAAGTTTCCCAGGCTGGGCTTGAACTTGTGATTTCCTGAACTTGTGATCTCACACAAGTGTGTGCTACCAAGCCCAGCATTGCTTATTTAAGAAGACAATGGAAAAATTCATTAATATAATTTTGGGACATAAAGGTGTAAGTTTCCATTCCTAGAAAAATCCCTTCACTCCCTAAAGATGTCAAGCAAGGAAGAAGTGGCTGCATTCATGAATGCTCAATCTAAAGCAAGATACTGCTGCCACTTTTTTTCCCCCTTGACATAGGGTCTTACTACGTAGCTCATGTACTCACTAAGGCCTTGAACTCACTACGTAGCCCAGGCTGGCCTCAAATTTGCAGCGATCATCCAGCCTCGGCCTCCTGAGTGCTCATATTACAGGTATGCACCACCATGCCCGGCCCACTTTTTTTCCACATCCTTACTTGGTTGAGCCATACAGCTCCCAGGCTTTGGCAATTCCCAAGGCCAGTCCCTTGCTGGGATTATTGGAGAGGATCTTGGCAGCTTCTTCTGTCCTACTCAGGACACTGAGAACATGTCTGTTGGAAGAGAGATGGCTATTCAGTAACTGGTTGGATCAAAAGAACCCTCTGCCCATGAGGGTTCTCACAGCTACCTACAGGAACATTACTGAGAATCAGCTGAGCATCTTACCATCAAATTCTTGGAAGAGCCACTTTAGCTGAACATGCTAGGCTGCCCTCACCTTGGCCCATCATGTAAATATCCCCAGAGGAGCCCTGAGACTCCTTCCCCTCACTCCACCCTACCCCAGCATCCAGGTGAGCTGTAGCCCCTTACTCTGGACTCCCAGGTGCCCACTAGAATCCTGCTACAGACTGTAATAATAGCAATCTGGAGTAGCCCTGCTGTTTAGAAATGGTGAGGCAGCCCTCATATGGAAGCTCTTTCATTCCTCTCTTTGATTTCAGAATTCCCTTCTGGCCCTCAGATATGTCAAGCCCTTTCTCCCTACAGGCCTCTTGAAGATGCCCCCCAACATCAACACTACACGATCTGGCATAATAAAAGGGAAAGATTAGATAAGCGACTAGGTCCTTTCTCTCCCTGACATACTAAAGATCTGGTTACAAGTGGAAACTATGCTGGGCATTGGGAAGTGAGGTGAGCACATGACCCAGGGCCCAGGAAGGCAGTCAGAGCTGCAGATCCCTGGCTCAGCCAGTGACTGTTGATCCATCAGGCTGAGCCCACAGTTGCCCAAGGAGCCCACCGATGTACAGCTGGAGTCCGGGAGGCAAGGCCCCCAAAACTGGCAGAAATAGTGTTGATTTCAATCTGTTTCAGAGCTGGGAAGCCATCCGCACTGCGCTGGAACATGTAGTCTGAGCGGTTCAGGCCCAGGAACACAGTCTGTGGGGGAAACTGAAGGTTGAGGATATCTGCCCAGGGGCTGACTCTAAGGGTCTAGCAACCCTCTAGAGTAGGCAGGTGACATGATCTCCATGTAGAGATACGAGACACTAGCTGAGGCTCCCAAACCCAGTAGGATCATTCTGATCATTTCAGGATTGATTACTGAGATGCACAGAATCAGGGAGACCATTGAGAGGTAACTTTCCATGAGATCAAGGCCTGAGCCACATACTTCTGGTAAAATCAAATCAAAACAAAACAAAATAACAGAGATGAGACAGGCAGGTGTCAGACTAGGAGGACCTGGGAATGGTTACCTGAGCAATGCCCTCTTTCAAGACTTGCTTGTAGATGTCAAAGAGATGGGCAGTAAAGTCATCCCTTTTGATGGTGCTAGAGGGGGAAACACAGAACATTTTCTAGGTTACACGGCCCTTAAAGGTTAAGAAGTCCCACCCCATCAACTGACTTCTGAATCCTCGCTGAGTCTAGAGGCAAAATATTCATTCCAATCTAATAAGAGAATAATGGTTAAGAATCCAGATTTAGAGCCAGGTGACCTGGGTTTCAATCCCAGCTACTACCCACTATTAGGCAACCTCATTTCAGCTCTCGGTATATTAGTTTGCTCAACTATAAAATGAAGGGAAAAATAATTATACTTATATCATAGATTTGTGGCAAACAGTACATGAGATGTTACCTGCAAAGAATTGAACAGGTTCTTCTGGTCCCAAGAACCCCAGAATGGCAGATGATATACCTATTTAATATTTGAACAGCTTTGATAGTTGCTAAGCTGTCTCAATGACCTAACATTAACTTTCCATAGCTTCCCTTGTACTCTGGTACTTCCCAGGACAAATTTCCTTCTCTTCCTCTTCCTCCTCCTTTATGACAACCCCAGGGCAAATATACCCTGCACTTCAATAAGATTTTTTAGACTCAAACTAAATATCCATTTTCTTCTTCAGTCATCATACGACATGACTGCCAGAGAAGCCTTTCCTGTCTGGGTCAGATCCCCATTAGGTGTTCTCATAGTACTGTGGTGCTCTTTTTTATTTTGGTCCCAGGGATCGAACTCAAAACCTTGCACTTCGAGGCAGGAGGCGGCACCACTGAGCTAAATCCTCAGCCCTCTTTTTTTTTTGAGACAGGGTCTCACTATGTAGTTCAGGCTGGCCTTGAGCTCACCATGTAGCCCAGGCTGGCCTTGAACCTGCAGTGATTCTCCTGCCTCAGCCTCCAGAGTTCTGGGATTATATACATGTACCATCATGCTTGGATTGTGGACCTCTCTTTTATAGCACTGATTATAGTTGTAACTTTCCTTTTTATTTGCATGATTATTAGTGTCATTTCTAATGTTTGTCCATAAACTGCATGTAAGTGGGTCTGAGTCTGAGCAGGCGCATCATCGCAGCCCAGTGTCCTGCTGTGACATATGACATGTAGTAGGGATCCATCCAGTATGGTTTTCTGGAACATCAGGAAAAGGCACAGTGAGGAGGAGTCCATAGGTCATTAATACCACAGTTCTTGCCTCTCAAGATCCCAGGCAGACTCTACACCCTGCCCAAGCCTGGCTTGTAGTCTCACCATTATAGAGACCCTGCAGCAGAGCAGCAATGGGAGCCAAGTAGCTCAGGTCTTCCCTGAAGCTCCCCTGCTGCCCACCAGCCCTCCCCCAAGGGTGAGTTCTCTCAGGGAGTATTTCCCAGCCCTTGGTGAGGACAGTTCCCAGGTGGACTTCAGCCTCCAGGGAAACTGGGGCACATTTTTCCTTTTCTGACGAGGTACTCTCCTTCAATCTCAAGTTCTTGGCTGCTGTTCTCCTGTAGGAGCTAGGTTTTGCATGGTTAGCCAGGTTAGCCAGGCTGCTCATAGTTCCCACAATCCTGAATTGCAGGTACAAAGCCAGCCCCATCTCGAGCAAGAAAGTGGGGGTAGGGTTTATATGAACACTGGGTTTTTTGCTCCAAGTCAATGGTTTCCAAAATTCTTGCAAGTAGGATCCCTTCTCATATCCACCCTCATGTCAAGATGTTTGCTTGCTTGCTTGCTTTCCTTTCTTCCTTCCCCTCCCTCTCTCCCTCTTTCCTTCTCTCTCTTTCTCTCTCTCTTTTTTCTTTCCAAGGTCTGGCTAAGTTGTTAAGTTCCCTAGGCTAGGCTAGAACTTGGATCCTCCTGCCTCAGCATGGACCATCAAGCACAAGGTGAACATTTTTAAAAGATTTTTTGAAAAATAAAAGATTTTTTTGCTAACAAAATCTAGTTTTTGTGGAAAATGTATTCAAAGACATAAGTATATGTATAACATATATAAATATACATAATAATAGTATTTATAGGCTTAGTTCTAAAATAAAGAACTTGTTTATACTATATTCAATTCTAAAATAAATGAAGAAATTTTACTTATTCTAGGATCTGAAGAACAGAAAAAAACAAAAGGATCTAGGGATGGGGGAGGGGTATTATTTCCTTGTGCCCTGGGTATAGTGCAGTCTGCATCTTGAACCGCCCAAAGATAAGAGACTTGAGGTGAAAAGAGAGGGTCAATGCTTAGGGAAAGATGTAGGAAATCTGACTTTAACCCAAATCCTCCCTTCTGTTTTCCTCTAAAACTAGGCTTACCTTCCCTAATTCCAAATGGAAATGTGAGTCTTCAGAGCAAGGGTGGGAGGTAAGGACGGTGGGAGAGTGTCATAGATCACAGAATCACAGAATGTCATCCCTAGGAGAAACCTTAGATTTAAGTCAACCTCCCATTATTAGATGAAGAAATTGAGGGCCAGAAAATAAAAGGAACTTGCTTGAGGTCATATAAACAGGTAGTTAAACTTGAATTAGAAGCCAGCTTTCCTGACTCATATTGTACTGCTTCTCGTTTCTCTGGTGGGTACCTGATCTCTACCCTACCAAGTCAGCGGACACAGAAACACCTCATGCCTCCCCAGTCTTCCAGGTCCTTGCTTCTAGCAGCTCCTGGCCCCCTAGGGCTCTCTTCCCAGTACCTGGAGAGAGTTTGCTCCAGGAAGGCAGAGTTCTGGCTGACAGCATCCACTAGCAGGTTGAAGTCCATCTGCACAGCATAGGCTTGCTCCAGCAGGGCTTGGGGGACCAGTGAGGGGAAGAGCGTGAAAGGGGCATAGCTCACCACCTGGTCAATGGGAGAGAGTAGGCCAAGGGTAGAGCACTTGTGAATGGTCTGTCTAACAAAAATGGTACACAGATCCACCACATAATCCCAAGATACTTTTATTATTCACACTTCAAAATAAAAGCACTTGAGACAAGGGTTAAGCACTAGGTCTAGAAATACATTCAGCTGGTAAGTGGCGCTGGCATTTGGGTCAGGATGGTTATTAACCATGCCCACAAAAGCTCCAACTGGTTGATATCAAACCAAGGCTCCTCCTAGGAGCTCACATACCCAGTCCCCAGTCTTCTAACTAGGACAGAAAGAGATTCCTGCTGGTAGGACTGCAGCAGAAGTGAACTCTGGCTCCCTGAACAGAAGCCAGGACTGGTTAATAGGCCTGCAGTTCAGCTGCTCACCGGATTCTTTGGACTTTTTTTTTTTCCAGTACTGGAGATTGAGCCCAGGCCTTTCATTGAGCTACATCTCCAGCCCTTTTTTCTTTCTCATTTTAAGACAAGGTCTTGCTAAGTCAATGTTGCCGAGACAGGGCTTGAACGTAAGATCCTCCTGCCTTGGCAGCCTGCCAGAGTGCTGGGACTACAGGAATGCACAACCACACCAAGCTTGGATTCTTTGGACTTTGACATAGCCAAGAAACTCAAATACCATCTAGGACACTGATTCTAGAAGGGGAAAATTTATTCTGAGATTCCCAACAACAAATGAATTAGAACTTGGGTCGAGATGGTAAGAAGTCCTGTGACTTGACTTATGAAGAATTCCTGAGTTTAACCTTTGTGTTAATATTAGTTTGCCATTATGGTGGTACAAGTTTATGGTGTTAAAACTTGGCATTTATAAACCAGATGTGGTGGCAGATGCCTGTAATCCCAGTACTAGGAGGCTGAGAAAGGAGAATCACTGTGAGTTCAAGGCCAGCCTGAGCTACACAGTGATACCCTGTCTCAAAAAACAACACAGTACAATAGTGTCTGACACATACTAAATAATAAATGATAGCTAAGATTATGTGGCACACTGCCTATGTTTCCTTATAGAGCTGACATTATTTAATTTTGTGTTATGACACATTCTCAACTAGACCTGGAATTCCAGAGGCTAGCACCTCTGGCTGATCCACCTCTGTTTCAGTGCCTAGAGGAGGGCCAGGTAAAGATGTGAAATGAAATCATATATGTACACTTCCTGTCTTTCTCCAATTAGAATTCTCTTTGAGTATTGTGCCTTTTCTAGGCTCTATTAAGTCCCAGAAAGACCAAGTGTTAGAGCTTCATATAATATTTATTTATTGGGATTTAGCTCAGGGGCACTGTTCCTGCCTTGCAAGTGCAAGGTCCTGAGTTCGATCCCAGGTACCAAAAGACAAGGTCTAATATCTATTTATTAACAGGAGAAATAAAAAATAAAAGCTTGAAAGGGAAAATATTTCATCTTGGATTCAAACAATACGCAAGATCTAGGTTCACAACCCAGGCAACTCTATTCCCAAAGCCAGAGGCAGACCTTCCACAGAATCAGCTGGCTTCATGTACATGGACCTCAGCAAACACTGAGTGTGGACTTCCCACATGCTGGCTCTGTAGGGACCAATAATATGAAGAGTCTTCAGGTATACTGAGTTTTTTAAAAAAGCAATTACAGAAGTACCTGCCTAATGTGCTTCTTTGTGTACAAAGTAGAAAAGGGAATAGCTATTTACTTGTTGTGAATAAACTACCTGAAAAAGATGAATAAGAATGCTAAAACACAAGCTGTCTCCAGGATAGGAGAATTAGGTATCCAGGAAATGTGGAAAGGAGGGTTAAAATGTAAACTCTTGTAACTTTTACATTTTGAACCATGAAAACGTTTTACCTAGTCACAAAAATTTTTAAAAAGCTTGTTTTCTTTTAAGTGATGAAGGTTTTTCTTCTTCTTCTTCTTCATTTTTGAGATGAGGTCTTACTGTGTTGCTCAGGCTGATCTTGACTTGTGGGCTCAAATGATCCTCCTGCCTCAGCTTCTTGACTGTGGGGACTATTAATAACCTTTTACAGATCTGAAGAAAGTGCAGCTGAGAGGTTAAGTAACTTGCCTAAATCACACTTTAAACCCTAGATATAAATTTGATTACGCCAACATGCTGCTCTTTGCATACTTTTAGAGATCAATTTTAGCCATGGAATAAAATAAAATAAAATAAAGCAAAAGAGTCATGTTCTAAACCAACAGAGCTTCCCCCAGCCTGACAGGGGCCACACAGTGGGGAGTAGGATCTGAGAAGTATGGTCAGTGCTGCGGGGAGGGCAGGGCTTACATCTGAGGAGCTGGGCTCCCTCGAAGTCCTCAGCAACACACCCTCAGCCAAGGCCCGGTCCATGGCCTGCAGAGCCAGCTCCTCCAGCAGATGCTCATCTTGCAAGAGGCTCTCCCAGCTTGTGGCCATGTCACCTGCGACAGACAAGAGAGCTTAGTGACAGACGGCCTGGGACCCAGCACCACTAACCTGGCTGGTGGCCACCCCTGACCAGGTCACATGAAAAGACAGCATGATACAGGAAATGAACACTTCATAGTCCCACAGAGTCCCAGCTCTTAACTTCCGTATACACAGACAGACAGCTTTACAGAGCTTTCCCAAGGTACAACAATGGCATCATTCTCACTGTAACAAGTAGAGGCTCAGAGAGGTGAAATGACTTGCCCTAAGTAATGACTGGAAAAGCCTAGACTTCAACTCAGGTACCAATCCAATACTTTGCATTGAGAAAGAAGCTGAAGAAACAAAGGTGATGGAGTAGATCAATGATTTCCTATCATAGCTGAAAATTCTGGGTTGCCTGGGAAAATACAGATTTCTGGGCCCCACCCCAGCAACTCTGATTAAAAGGGTCTTAAAGGAGAAAGGGTCTGAGGATCAGTATTTTAAATAAATTTTTACAGGATAGGAACAAGTTGAATAGACTATTAACTTCCCTTCTCACTCCAGCAACTCATGTCAGCAGAGCTCAAATAAACCACATAGGACGCAGAGAAAGAGCCCTACAGACAAGGTGAACTCCTCCCTCATGCTAATCAAAAGCAAACTTACGAGCAGGAAATGATTATATTCTATGTATGCACATCAGTAAAGCAGCAAAAGACAGCAAATATTTTTGAGAAATCATGTTAGTAGGGTAGAAATAACGAAACCCAAATACTCACTGTAATAGGAGGATGAGTCTGACTGGTTGTCCAGAGACACACAGAGATGTACCAATTCACACCTTGCAACTCACTCACTTTGTAGCAGGTTGCAGAATTTTAGGAAGATGTGGATAAAAATCTGGAAACACTAGTCATTAATTTTGTTCTGCCCTATTCTCATTTAATTTTCAGGACAAAACGTGGCTGTCCAAATCAATGGTCTGCCAGAAGTTAGTGAGAGAACTCTCCATCACATTCAGCTTTGTCCCCCTCTCCTCATAACAGAGCTGGTATTAGATCAATTATGTGAGTCTGCCTGCCTCAGCGCAATGTTTTAAATGAATGAGCATGTGATCTCAAAAGGATCTTGACAACAACCCTATCAGTTTAGAAATAGATAATAATTAAAGAACAAGGCTTTGGAGTCAGACAGATCTGGGTTTGAGCCCACAATATTACTTCTCTTATAAGTAAGATCAAAGTGTGGATTAAATGAGAAAAACCTGTGACAAGTGTCTCAGCATGTTTGGAGTACGTATTAGTCCATTTTCTTTTACTATAATGAAATATCTGAGTCTGGATAACTTCATAAAGAAGAGATTTAGCTCATAGTTTTGGGTTCAAGGACAAGGACCTTATGGCACATGGTACTACATTGGTGGGAATGTGAGAGGGAGCCAGGGAAAGTGACTTAGGTGTCAGGCTCATTCTTTTTTTTGGTACTGAGGATCGAACTAGGGACCTTGCAATGACATTCCACTTGCAAGGCAGGCGGGAGAAGCAGTGGAACCACTGAGCTAAATATCTGGACCAGGCTCATTCTTATAACTAATTAACTAAGGGTCTCACAAGACCTATCCTTAATCCCTTTCAACTGCCAGCTGTCCCAACGACCTAAGGATCTCCCACTAGGTCCTAATTTTTTTTTTTTTTTGGTATTGGGGATTGAACTCAGGACCTCGTGCTTGCCAGGCAGGCACTGTGCCACTGAGCTAAATCCCCAGTCCTTGGTCCTAACTCAGAGGTTTCACCACCTCCCAACATCATCATACTGAAGACCAAGCCTCAAACACATGAACCCTTGAGGGGCACACTCATACCACAACCAAACCACAGCAGACCTTATACATGGAAGCTTTTGGGAGGAGGGGGCTATACCTACTTTACAGGTGGAAGGAAACTTGTCAGAGGTCACACAGCAGCCTGGTGGTAGAGCCATGACTAAAAACCCATGACACTGACACTAGACCAATGGGACCCTTTATTAGCCCTCATCTTTCTACAACTCTGAGTTTCCAACAACTATATGCTGCTGGGCTTTTTGTGGGCTTGGATTTAATAACAGAATCTTGACTAGGTAATGGGAACACAGAATATAAGACATAAAAATAACCACTATATAAAGTGCTAACTGGGCCCTTTGTTTTTCTCATTCTATAGTCTCAGCTTTTCTTATGGTTTTGTTTCTGTTTTGCTGATGACACTCAAATCTGCATTTTCACAACAGCACTTTCCTGATCTTCAAAATAGAATATCCAACTGCTTCTTGGGAGTCTCCACACAACCATAAAAGAATCTGTTGGCTCCCCAAAAATCTGCTTCTCCTTTGATGAACCTCACACTGGCCTCCTGTGTACTTCTTTCTTACTCCCCATTCTCCAATCTTGTGGATTCAACTGTCTAAATACATAGCTTTGAATCCTTTTTGTCTGTCTCCACAGTTAGCAGTCAAGCCCCTGCATCCTCATTTCTTCCCTGGGCACTAAACAGATTGAGCAAAGCATCTTCAGTGACCTAAACACATCAGCCTCTCTCCCTCTTCCAGGTCTTTGCAGATGCTGTTTTCCCTTTGAGATACTTGTCACTACTGATTTAGCTTTGGAAGTCGTCCCTGTTCTCCATCTAGAGCTTCTACAGCCCATTATTTTCCCCAGTATCATTGGGATAGCACTTGTCTTGATCACTTCTCTACCTAGTATCAGCGCCTAGTTATTTAATGAACGATAAATAAATGAATAAATCACCAAAAGCTTACACTGCCCACAAGGAAATCCGGTTGGACTTTATCCTGAAGACAAGGACAGCGCCCCGCCCAGGGCTAGGGGGAAAATGCCTCGGCTTGCTCACTGGACGGGCCAATCACTCATCTCGAACAAAGTTTGGTCCTAATCTCTCCCACTGTGTTTTAGGGTTCGGATTTTTTCCCCGCTTCCTTCCTGTCTTTCAGCTCTGACTCTAGTCTCACTGGCACTGTACCCCCGACACCAGCCCGATCTGGAGGCGGGAGATCTGGAAAATCTAGAATCAACACGCCCCGGCCCGTTCCCCTCACTGGACCCAAGTTTCCCTGTGACATGTTTCAGCTACAAGATCTCCGGGTCTCAAGCGTTCCAATTGCTCATCAGACCCCTCCCTCACATCTTTCCTCTCGAGGAAACATGACCCTTCCCAGCCGCCGTCGCTAAGCACCAACCTACTCTCTCGTTGTCCGGCCGCTCACCGAACTCAGGGCCCTGGCGCCGTTACCCAGACTCAGGGGGCGGGGCCTCGGGAGGCCCCCAGTGCGCTTGCGCAGACCGCCCTCCGTGGGTTTAAGGAGTAGGGAGGGGAAGAGAGACCAGGGCCTGTGGAGCTGGACGGCAGCCGGGAAGGGGCAGTCCGTGTGAGAGCCTCCTTGGTTTTAGGGGTGGGTCAGCTGCACTCAGACATATCGGCCCTTGGGAAGTAAGGGAGGAGTCAGGCTGGGTCGGGGTGCTACGGGTGTGTTTAGTTAGCGTGAGAGTTAGTGACTTCCTGTGTAAGATAAGGAAACTTAATGCTCTGATTGGGACAGTCACAACCTCAGAGACACAGTTGATAGAGGTAGAGGTGGGCCCAGAGATTGACAGAGACTGGCACAAAGTTGGATAGCGCGTTAGGAGCTGAACCAGTATTGGAGCTCAGGCTCTTTCCCAGCCCTATCACCACCCAGAAAAACCCACCTGAGACAGGACAGGAAAAGTCTTTCAAGCAAAATGAAAGCATTTTCATTTTTCCAGAAATTTGGAAGTCAGGACTGTTTGACAGTAACCCAGTGTTTTTCATACTCTTCAGCAGCTCTTGCATCGGGATCTGGACCAGTTTTTTTAGATCCATGATCCTACCACCACCTCACTCCTTGGCAGTACCAGTTCCTTAACTGCTTCAGTCTAAAGCACCTGATAAGAACTTAGTAAACTTGAAATGGATCGGTCCAAGCCCTAGGGAATTAGCCATGCTTAAAACACAACACCTGCTCTCAATCTGAATAAGAAGGTAGATAAGCTGGATGTGGTGGCCGAAACCTGGAATTCCAGCACTTGGGAGGCCAAGACAGAGGATTGCTGTGAGTTCAAGGCTAGCCTGGGCTGCATAGTGAGTTCAAGACCAGCCTGAATTACATAGCAAGACCTTGTCTTTAAAAAAAAAAAAAAAAAAAAAGTAGATAGTACTTTTCTGAAGGATTTAGGGAAGGCTTTCTGGATCTTGAAGGGTGGACAGGAATGCTTAAGCAGTGAAGGAAATAGAGGTGGAGGTGTGAGGTAGAATGCTCCAAGTGGCAGGACCAAAAGCAGCAAAGGCATATAATCCTTAGTATTTTTGTTTTGCAGATAATGAGAAGTTGGTGTAGGAAGACCTGGGGTTCAGAGCAGGATATTAGGAGCTCAGTTTTGGAGATATAACCTTGGATATCAGATCAAGGAGTTTGGTTCAGTGGACAAAGGGGTTGACAAAGGGTTTTAAACAGGAAAAAAAATCAGTCAGTTTTGTTTTTTAGGCACTAATTATAGTATGAAAAATAATTTGGAAATGGAGAGACTAGGGCCAAAGAGATCAGAGATAGTTAAGATGTAAAATGATGGGCTGGGGATTTAGCTCAGTGGTTTTGCCACCTGCTGTGCAAGCACAAGGACCCAAGTTAGATCCCCGGTACCAAAAAAAAAAAAAAAAAAGATGTAAAATGATGAGCCTGAGCTAACCAGTGGCTTTGGAGATGGGGAAAAAAGGGACTACGGATTAAAGAGAGCTTCAGAAGGGAGAACTGTGACTGATTATAAATTAGTGGCCCAACCCAGAAATCAAGATCCTTTCAATTTCTTTCTTTTTTTTTTTTGTATGAAGTTTCTTACTTAAATTCTTTTATTGGTACATTTTAGGTATATAACACATTTACATTTCTCATTGGGAACTTGTACCTTTACATAATCTCTCTTGGTTCTTATTTTTCACCCTTGCCCAGCCCTCCCTTCAACCCCTCCATCCCTCCCTATTTACAAAGATTTTGTTTCTATTTTTCCATTTTCTCATATTAATTCCATTCCCTTCTTTCCTTTCCCCTACCCATCCCACTTTCCCTTCCCCTTTGCCCCTTTTCTTCCTGTTTCACATTATCTATTATACATTTTAGTCCTTATTTACACTTTCAGTTTCTCACACTAGAGAAACTGGTATTTACATGTGTGTCCTATTTATTTTACTTAAGAGTATCGCCTCAATGTGCATCCACTTAGCTATAAATGTCTCTAGTTTCTCATTTTTTATGGGTGAGTAGTACTCCATTTTATTTTTTAAAAACCACATTTTCTTTATCCAGTCTCCAGTTGATGGGCACTTGGGCTGTTTCCAAGCTTTAGCTACTATAAATTGTGCTGCTATGAACATGGGTGCACATATATCACTGTGGTATGATTCTTTTAATTTTGGGGGGGATTCTTTCAATTTCTTAAAACATGCTGAGGGCAGGTTGAGCCCTCTAATCCTCTTGTGTGGATGGAGGTGGTCTAGTTATTGCCAGAACAATGTTTGCTGATGTCTTTTCCTTGTGTTCTTCTGCACCTGGCTGGGATATGAAGCAGCAGTTACTAGAATAAGTCCCAGGTAGCAGGAAAAGGCCATTGTATTAACCAGGAACAAAGAAAGCTATTTCTGGAGCAGCAAGAAATTAAAAATCAGAACACATGACCCAGAATTCTCTGTGCAGGCTCCCCTCTTCAAAAATGGGTGCCCAGTGACACACATCAGGTGTCTTTTGGAGAGGTTTGAGGAGGATCCCAGAACTTAACAGCTCTCTGGTTAAATCCCCTCACTTTGTGTCAGGTAAGATGGCTTCATTCCCATTTTGGAGGTGTGGTAGCTCAGAAGTTGCATGAATTTGAGCTGGGATTGGGTCTTTTAGCAAGGCTTTGCCTTTCCTGCTTCTTTGCCTGGATGCTTTACCCCTACATCCTGGCATGACTGGCTCTCTGTCATTAAGAGGTTTCCTCCTTAGATTCCTTCAATCTGTATTACACTATGTTGTGAGTTTTCTTAGTACCTGAAAATTGTTACTTTTATTTGACTGTTGATTCATTCTACTGGAATATAAGCTCCATCAAAATAAGGCCAGTCTGTCTGGTTCACCACTTTACCCCCCCCGGCACCGGGAATGGTGTCTGCTACTGAGTTATAGTATTTGCTAAATGGTGGAAGCAGGTTGAGTAGGGAAGAGTGGAAATTGACACTTTGTGAAAGTTGAGGATGTTTCACGTACTGACCACAAATCACCTCATTTGATCCCCTCACAGCCTTTCAAGGTAGGTACTAGATGGATAAGAATCATGCTAAGGAGGTTAAGTCAGTGTTTGTTACTTTTGAGACTTAGACTCTTTTGAGAATCTCCGTTAGACACAAACTTTTGCATATATGGTGTGGAGGAATTCACAGGCCTACTCTGGGATTTCAGATCAAGAAACCCAGAATGAAGTACTTTGTCCAAGGTCTTTTATGGTCCCAACCTTTTGCTGGTTTCTCACTCTACAGCAAGGACAGATTCCATTTAGTGTACTGCAGGGAACCTGCTGAAGATTTTGAATCAGAGGGAAATGATGCACCGAGCCTTTACTATCACAGGTCTGGGTTGAAATCCTGACTCCATAACTTAGCTATGTGAGTATGAGCAAGTCATCTCACCTCTCTGAACCCTACTTGAACTCAATTTCAAAATGGAATCTATTTTTTCTAAATAATAATTACTCTTTATTGATCTGATCATTAAGTGCCAGGTACTTGGCTAATAACTGTAGTTATTACATCACTTTTACCACAACCCTATGAGGTGGCACTGTTATGAGCTCAGTAGTATTATAGTCTCCATTTTACAGCTGGGGAAGTGGAAGTTTGAAGAGGTGTCCTGACTTGCCAGAGACTGCACAGCTTGTTAGTCATTGTGCTCCCCCAGGGACATCTTAGGATGTGTCATAAGCTCAGGCTTCCCAAAGCCCACTGTTGAATCCATTGCAGTGTCTGTTCTGGGGTTTGGGAGAATATTTGAGTAAGAATTAGGTAGGAAGAGGAAAAAAAAAAAAGGACAAGAAGGCTGTGCTGCAACATGAATGGAGACTGATCTCTTAATGTTGTACCTTGCCTTTGTCCCTGTGAGGGCCTCTCTCCACGTCTGGCCTGGGCCTTTTGATTGGAACATCTCTTCTGGTCCAAGGGTCTCCATCAAATGTGGTCTGCATCTGTGCACATGGCTGTTCTCTTTTTAGCAGTGACATCATTCTGCCTAGCAGCATGGTTTATGAAGCTATCTCCCCACCTGGCTGTGAGCCACAGCTTTGACCATTCAGAGTGGAATTTCTCTGTCTTCCTGCCCCTAGCAGGGGCTTGGCCCAATGTTGCTGCTCAGGAAGTGTTTGTGGAATTAAAGTGAGGACCTCCCATGTGTTGAGGATTTATCCTGTGCCAGGCCTGTCCCTGACACTTTATATGTGCTGTGTCATTTATATTCCTGCAGTAATCCTAGGAGGGAGAAGTTACTATCCTTATTTTACTAAGAAGAAGCAGACTAGAGAAGTTGGGCTTTGCTTTAGGCCCACTTGCAGTGGCTGATGGCATCAGAACTGGTTCTAGGCCCTGTGTTCTCATCATGCATGATGAATTCTTAGGAGGTTGTTGGCTGACAAGGGGAGACACACTTCCAGGTATAAGATCCTCAGAGACCTTCTACTCACAAACTTCTAGTCCAGTTCTCATTTTATCCATGTTCAAAGAGAAGCCCAGAAAAGAGAAATGTCTCTTTTTTTCACTTTTCATTTGCTTTGGGCAGGTTAGGATCTGGTTTTACTCACCATTATACCATTCACATGGCCCAGTGCTTGATCTAGGTCAGTACTTAGTAAATACATTTAAATTTTGAAAACATTGAGGAAGATAAAAAGATTAATGTAACAAATACATACCTACAGCTTGCAAAAGAAAACAATGCTAAAATAGTAGTCACCTCTTATCCATGGGGGATACATTCTAGGACTCAGCAGATGCCTAAAACCACAGATAGTACTGAATCATGTATATATATATATTTTCCCCCATGCATACATGCACGCCTTGATAAGAGTTTAATTAATAAATTAGGCACAGTAAGAAATTTTTTTGGAGTATGTGGGTTTTTAAAAATTTTTTATTAGTATTTATTTGCAGTACATAATGATTGCGTTCATTGTGGGGAGTGAGGGGTAGGTGCATGTCCATCACATTATCTTAATTCTTTTTATTCCCCTTCCCCTCCCCTTGCCTCCTCCTCCCTCCATCTCTAGATTCTCTTCCCATTTGTGGAAGATCTATTATCCCTGTTTTCTATCGTCTATCTTTTATTTTGTTCTTTAAATTATTTATGCTTTGGGGTTTTCATCTAAGAAAAGTTATGCAATATTGAAGTTTGCATGTCTGATTTATTTCACTTAACATTATGGTCTCAAGGTGCATCTATTTTTCTACAAATGACTCAAATTTATCCTTTATTTATGGCAGAGTACTACTCCATTGTGTATAAATACCACCTTTTCTTTATCCATTCATCTGTTGATGGACATATAGGCTGCTTCCAAGAGTTGGCTATCATGAACTGTGCTGCTCATGGGTATGTGTGTGTTGCTGTAGTGTGATGTCTTTACCTCTTTTGAGAAGATCCCTAGAAGGGGAATAGCTGGGTCAAATAGAATTTCTAATTTTAGTTTTTTGATGAATCTCCATACTGATTTCCATAGTGGTTGTATGAATTTATATTCCCACCAGCAGTGAAGAAGGGGAGCACAATAAAAGATTATTGGTAATAACCAATGACAAAATAGAATAATTATATATTATAATAAAAGTTGTTTAAAACTTGTGAGTTGTTTATTTCTGAAAAATTCTGTTTAATATTTTCAGACCATGTTTGACCATGTGTAACTGAAACCATGGAAAGTAAAACCCTGGACTAGTGAGTACTACTGTGTGCCCCTCTGAGGCTGAACCTCCTCACCTCAGGTAAAGACTCCTAAATCTGATGTGTATTATATCTTTGCATCTCTTTGCTTTTTATGTGGCATAGGATTGAACTCATGTGCATGCTAAGCACTTGCTCTATCACTGAGCTATATCCCTAGCCTCCTTTGCAACATTTTATTGAGATACAATTCTTAAACTGTAAAATTTACCCTTTTTATACAAGGTATACAATTCAGTGGTTTTTAGTATATTCACAATATCTATTTACAATCACCTCTATCTAATTCCAGAAAATTTTCATTACCCTGTGAAGAAGGGCCATTAGGAGTTGCACCTCATTCTTTCCTTTCCCTAGGCCTTGAAAACCAGTAATTTACTTTCTGCCTCTATGGATTTGCCTATTCTGGAATCATACAATATATCACAGTTTGTGACTGGTTTCTTTCATTTAGCATGTTTACAAGGTTCATCCATGGTGTATCATAGATCAGAACTTCATTCCTCTATATGCAAATGACCTTTTATTGTATGCATATGCCAGTCTTTGGATATTCATTTATCAATTGATAAACATTTATTTGGATTGTTTCCACTTTTTGCTATTATGAATAATGCTGTTATGGACCTTTATTTACAGATTTTTGTGTGAATGTCATTTTCAATTCTCGAGTAGGTAATGAGAAGTGAATTTCTCATTTAGATAGTAACTACATATTTAACTTTTGAAGAATTTTCAACTGTTTTCCAAGGTAACAGAAATGTATGAGAGCTCAAGTTTTCTTTTCATTTCTTTTTTTTTTTTTTTTTTTCTAAAACAGACTCTTGCTCTGTAATTCAGGCTGGCCTTGAACTCACTGTGTAGCCCTTCTCACCTCAAACTCTGTGATCCTTCTGCTTCAGCCATTCACACCATGTTCAGCTCCAAGAGTTCCAGTTTTCATATCCTAACCAGTATTTGTTATCTGTCTGATGTGGCCATCATAGTTGGTGTAAAATGGTATCAACATTTGTGGTTTTCACTTACATTTTCCTAATGATTAATGATCTTGAGCATCTTTTCATGTGCTTATTGGCCATTTAAGAATCTTCCTTGGAGATTCTATTCAAATCTGTCACCTATTTTGAAATTGTCTCTTTATTGTTGAGTTATAAGAGATCTTTATGTATTCTAAATACTAGACTCTTATTAGATACATGGTTTGCAAATAGCTTCTCTCATTCTGTGGGTTATCTTTTAAGTTTCTTGATAGTATCTTTTTTGGGAGGTTGGCACAGTATCTTATGTAGTACAGGCTGGCCTTAAACTCAGTATATAGCACAGGCTAACCTTGAACTCCAGGTAATCCTCCTGCTTTAGCCTCCTGAGTGCTGGGATTATTGGTATGCACCACCATGCCCAATGTCTTTTGAAGCACAAGTGTTTTTAATTTTGATTAAATCCAATTTGTCTATTTTTTCTTTGGTTGGTTTCCTGTAGGTGTTATATCTAAGAAACCAATGCCTAATTCAAGTGTCGAAGATTTACACTATGTTTTCTTTCAAGAGTTTTATAGTTTTAACTCTTACATTTAAATTCTTGATTTGTTTTGAGTTAATTTTTGTATATGCTATAAGCTAGCTCTTATGCATTTTAAATCTTTTTTTTTCATTTTAAATCTTTTAATAGATGCGCTATATATATTCTTGTGTAGCTTGCTTTTCTCATTCAGTGTGATGTCAGGAGAGTCATCTGGGTAGATAAGGGTAAATCTAGATCATTGATTTCTACTGTTCTATAGGTTTCATTCCATTAAAATACCATATTTTATCTGTCTATTTGCTTATGAGTAACCCTTTGGGTTGTCTCTAATATTTTTCTGTTACAAACAGTACGCAGTCTAGAAGGTGCCTTCTTATGTTGGAAAGTCATCACCATGTTCATATTCAGATATGTTAGATAACATAAAATTTCGCCTTCAGGTGGTTTTACTAATTTTACTCCTACCACCAATGTATTAGAATTGCCCTTGTTCTACATCTTCACCAAGACTCAGAATTTTCAGGGTTTTTATTGTTGTTTTACCAGTCTGGTGATTGTGAAATGGTCACATTGTGATTTCCCAAGTTAATAGCAAACTTATTTTTCATTAAATATTTGCATGGTTGGGGCAGATAGATATTTTAAAACAGAGTGCACAGCTCTTTGATGAGGGGCTAACCTATGGATGGAGGGTGGCAGGGCTTTGGCCTAGACTGTTGACTGTAGGGAGACAGGGGTATTAGGGAATGTTGGAACAGGCTGCCAACTCTGTATGTGGGAGAGATCAGTTGTCACCTTGAAACCAGTGATAGGAGAAGCTAAAGTCTTGCCCTTCTTTTACCTTGGACTTTCACCAAAAGGAGAAAGGGCTGCAGAGAAAGGAAAGCGAGAAGAGAATTTCCTAAGGGTGAGAGTAAGGACCCACAGTCTTAGGAATGAACCTTTTCTTCCTCATGATCTCTGTACTGGTGAAATATGTACTTTCCTTGTTTGTTCTACTGAGTTTGGAGATGATGCTAATATGAAAAAGAAGGTAATGTTCATGTACAAAACACTTATATGCTATATTCTAGGCACTATGTTTGTTCTTTTAAAAAATATGTATTATTTAATTCCTTATGATGCTATCACAAGAGACAGGGTCACTGAGAGTTTATATGCAGACAGACAGACTCCGGAGCTCTTAGCATTGTGATATACTGTTAGCCTGGCTCAGCCAAACCTAGGAGAGGATTGCCCAGTTTGGAGTGGGAGAGAAATAGGAGCCACAGTGTTAGCTGGGCCTGGTGTGGAGAGGACAGCAAGGAACAGAGAGGCCTATAGAGAAGACGGTTCTTGAGAGCAGTTGCCCCATCCCAGCAGACAGCTTAGTCAGCAAGCACTTGTGCTTGGGCCCATGTGGGCTGCTGGGGAGCCAGAGTGGGATTTGCCTCCTTCTGGGTCTCAAGAGACTTAAATCTTGTCTGGGAGACCAAGGATAAATAAGCAAGTTTAGCAATAAATGTAATAAATTTTAAAATTGGGACATATGATACAGAGGAGGAAAACATTCAGAGAAAGGACCTAACTTCCCTAATACCTTACTTAATTTGTATCAAGGGAGGTCCCTTTGAGGAAGGGATGACATTTGAGCGGATACATAAAGGGTAACAGGGAGATAGCCATGCCCCCCAGTTTGGGGGAAGAGGCCAGCTGGAGGGAATGGTAAATGCAAAGTTCCCAAGACAGAAGGCACTTGATGTAGTTTATAAACTCCCAGAAAGCCAGTGTAACTGGAGTGGAATGAGCGAAAGGGAGGAGCTGCCCAAGATGAAGCCAGGGAGCTGGCAGGGTGGGTCTTGCTGCTGCTTTATGCTGGGACAAATATAAAGGTCTGTGGCATGTGCGTCTAAATAAGGTCCAGGGATTCCATGAAACTCTTCTTGCTTGTTCCTAAGGATTGGGTTTTAGCATACTGGTAAGTGACTTAATGCTAATATCTGGTCTATGAAAGAGGGTAGGATAGGAAAGCTCTTGCCATCTGTCCCTACAAAATTGGAAGAACTCAGAAGCTACATCCTACTGACCCTCAGGTGAGTTGGAGGGTGGGTGGCCTCACCCCACAGGGCACAGGCCAGAAGGAAGCACCGTAAACTGAGAGCTCTCAACTATCCTTCCGCAGTTAAATGACTACACAAACTGTGGTGCATCCATACTACAGATTCATACTACTCATCAATAAAAAGGAGCAAACTTGATATAAGAAACAACTCGAATTAATCTCCAGGGAATTATGCTGAGTTTAAAAAGCTAATATCAAAAGATTACATATTGTATAATTTCATTTATATCCCATTTTGAATAATTTTAGACATGAAGGATAGATTGATAATTGCCAGGTGGTAGGGAAATTGATAGGATCATAAAAGGGCAACATTTGCTTGTTAGAATTGTTCAGTATGTTGATGGTTATGGTGGCTCTATAAAGGTGATAAAACTGTATAGAAGTGAAAGTGTATGTGTGGGATTGAGGGAGCATATGTAAAACCAGGAAGATCTGAACAAGATTGGTAAATTATATCAGTGTCAATAGAGGATGTCTCTCTTACAACTGAGATACAATTATCTCAATAAAAATTTCAATTAAGAAGTAAAATTTGTCCGCCTGCCTCACAAGTGCAAGATTCCGAGTTCAATCCCTGGTATCAAAAAAAAGAAAAAAAAGAAGTAAAATTTGACCAGATGTTGTCGCACATGCCTCTAATCCCAGCACTAAGGAGGCTGAAGCAGGAGGATTTCTGGGAGTTTAAGGCCAGCCTGAACTACATAGCAAGACCCTGTCTTAAAATGATAACAATAAAAAAGTAAAATTTGGACTTGCGTATGTTGGCACATGCCTGTAATCTCAGTCAGTACTCTGGAAAGCTGAGGCAGAAGGATTGCAAGTTCGAGCCCAGCCTGGACAACTTAGTGACTCAGGATGTGGCTCAGTATGAAGAACCTGGGTTCAATCTCCAGTACCATAGGATAAAAAGTAGAAGCCCAGACCATTAGGTAGAAAATAGAGATGTTTGCATTTTTTAATCAGGGCACATTTAATATCAAGAGTGTTAACACAAAGTTCCCAAAACAATGAAGGAACATATTCCCCCATTAATCCAAAGATAATGCTCTTTTAAAATGTACCTGTTGAATGGAGTGGGGGTTTCATTAAGTTCACTACTGAATAAAAATATAATGCAGTGAGTCTCCTCACAGCCAATGTCCTTATTCAATCTAGTTGTGAAGTGAATGTTTATAATACTTTGAACAGTTTATGCCTGAAATTTGATATCATAGCTTTGCATTTATACAGTCCTTAGTTAAGATTATCTAGTTTTTGCAACCATTCAAAGAACAAACCATTGATTAAAACCATATTAATTTAGGCTCCATTAAGTAATATAGAGCTATATGCTAAATGGTGAAATATTTGTACTACTTGTGCTGACATCTGTTATTTTATTCTCTCATGACTAGTTCAAGTGGTTCTTAAATAAACACTTTAAAAGCAAAATTCACTTCATTTGAGTTTTGACCCAGAAGTTCAACAACAATCATGAGTCCACAGTCTTATTGGCAAAACTAATGCATGGTACCTCCAAGTCACTATGCTCAAGACTAAGCAATGCATATTCTGTTTTTACATTTTACTGGAATTTTACATGTTCTATTAATGATTTAAAATCTCATAGGTTTCAGTCTTCCAGAATATCTGAAGACACAGTGTGCCACAGGCTAAAGACTTCTGTTCCTCTCTCTGTTTTCTTCTAACAGAAATATTTCTCAAGTGTCTACATGTTCTAGAAGGAGAATTTTTCAAAGGTGTCTTCTTCAGAATAGTCTGATGGCCTCAGGCCTCTGAAGCAAAGGGAAGGGGAAAATAAAAAAGCTGAAACACAAAGTTCATCTGGTAAGTTTTACATTAACCATTACAAGCTGGACAGTATTAAAATGTAGCTTTTTTTTTGGCTTAAAGTTTGAGTGTTTGTGTGGAAATGAGTATTTGGCTGTCCCACCACAGCTTTCTGATAGTGGGACTGTTAGAGAAGTCTTGACTGGGGAGGATGATTTGTTCACCTGTCAGGGACTCAGTTCATTTTGGGCTTATGCCAGTTTGTCTTTAGTCTGTCCCAGTTCACCTTTCATTTTGAGGAAAAACAAGTTGATTGCTGAGTCTACCATCATTGATCTCAGTTGGGCAACACTCAGCTGCTGGACTTGCTTGAGGTACTGGATTTGAGTAGTACACTCTTGGCATCTCTTGTTCCTTGGTTGCTAGTGGCCTTACAGGAGTGTTTTCCTTATGTGCAGACTCTTGCTATTATTGCTCTAGCTTTTCTTCCGACTCCCTTAAGCCAGTTATATTGTTTGAGTTAAGATCTGTGTACTTGCCCTCCAAAGCTCGAACATATGCTTCATTTTGTTTCCATCTTAGAATTAACTCATCTTGTGCCATAACTTTAATGTCTGTTTCACTCAGTCAAAACTTTTTTTTGGGGGGGGTGGTTCTTTGTTGGTCATCTTGAATCCTCTGCAGATCCTGGCTTTGCAGGTGCCACCTGTCACCCAGGCCATGGCTGCACTGCCCACCTCTGAACCCATCGCAGTCCTCCCACCTACTTTATTTGTGGGTTTCATTGGCATGAAATGGCATTGAGAGAGGAAACTGATATATTTGTAATAATAAAAATTTTAATTCATAAAACTCTGAGGACTGTGCTTCTTGTCCTTCTGTTGGCAAAATCCAGCTTCACAAGGTGAGCCACATGCCAAGGAAGCAGGATCACCTACAGGATACTCAGGGTAGAGATGTGGCTCTGTTAGACCCATCAGGTGGGTTTCTCAGCTTAACTTTCAGAGCCTCTCTCTGCCCCTCAACTGCCAAATTGGCTGACTATGACCGCCAGAACAAGGGCAGAGCCACAGCTCACCCCACCCTTCCACTGCACCTCTAGTTAGTCTTCTACTCAGGACAGGTGTTCTTCCCTCATGCTCCATTCCACTAGGTGGGGCTGTGACCCCCTCCCTCAGAGGACCTGTATTATTTGTTATGAAATATCCATGTCTTGGTGCCTGTCTCCCCTCACCAGTCTTAGACTCCTGAACCTTAGGAGGGAGTCCAGACCCAGTTCTAGTCTAGGGGGATCAGAGAGTGCTGTTTGTTAGAATGAACTAAATAGAAAGCTGACCCACTGTGGGTCCATCCAGATCCTGAGACCCAGGCAAGGCCTTGGCTTTGGCACAGGTTTTGAGAGGTGGGGTTGATGTGGTCTAAGAAGATCCTGGGACTTTCCTTCCATATGTTGGGCCCACTAGGACCTCTCCTCCAGAATATTGGCTGCCCTGGGCACTATCACAAATTCTGTCCACAGAGTGACAAGCCCTGGGCACTATCACAAATTCTGTCCACAGAGTGACAAATCATACATTGTCACATCCTCCCCTCTTCACATTTTGACTTTTGTTTTTTTGGTACCAGGGATCGAACTCAGGACCCTGTGCTTGCAAGGAGGTGGCAGCACCACTGAGCTAAATCCCTGGTCCTGACTTTGTTTTTTGAAACAGAATCTCACTATGCAGTTCAGGATGGTCTTGAACTCACTGTGTATCCCAGGCTGGCCTCAAACTCATGGTGATCCTCCTGGCTCAGCCTCTGGAGTGCTAGGATAGGTGTGTCCCACCATGTCTGGCTCATACTGTTGACTTCTTCCCCCCCCCC
>NW_004624842.1:4361107-4428897 GCF_000247695.1 Heterocephalus glaber | reverse complement strand
GTGCTTCTGGTGCCCACGTGGCTCACCTTCTCTGTCCTAGGAGTATGGGATGGCAGTGGGGGAGCTTCCTTCCAGGTGCTGGGACTGTCTGACCTTCTCTGCCCTGGGAGCCTGGGATGGCACCAGGGAGCTTCCTTCTGAGTGCTGGGACTGGCTCAGCTTCTCTGCCCTAGGAGCATGGGATGGCAGCAAGAGAGCTTCCTTCCGGGTCCTGTTGACTTCTTACTAGGGGATAACCACTGTATTTCAATTATTTCTCTCAGCAATATTGTAAGGCAGATACTCTGTGTATTCAGTTTGCAGAGAAAGATCCCAAGGTGAAGCAACTTGCTGAAGGTTACTTCAGCAAAATGACAGAGCAAGGATTTGTTTTTTTGTTTTGGGGGGGTTTTTTTGGTACCAGGGATCAAACTTGGGTCCTTCCACTTGCAAGGCAGGCACTGGAACCACTGAGCTAAATCCCAGGCCCCCAGAGCAAGGATTTGAAGAGGCAGTCTTAACTTGTTTTAGGTTCAACCCAATCTATGCAGATGGAAACATTGCCTACTCTTAAGCTAATGATAGTATTGACATAGTACTTGTTTTACATCAGGTATAGGCTCAGCTCTTTATATATGTTATTTCATTAAATCTACCTTCCAACAGAATGGAATAAGGTTATATCCACCTTATGATGGGAATTGAGGCTCCAAGAGGAAAAGAGACTGGCTTGAGATCACATAACTAGTCAAACAGTCTGACTCTCTTCTGATCTCTTTTCCCCAGACCTCCATACACTGGCCCCTCTGGCCCCTCCCTGCTACCGTTTCTACCCACCCCTTACCCTACACTCCCTGTCTAACCCATGTCCATTGTACCCCCTTTCATTCATACCCTTAGCGTAGTTTGGAGCCTGGAGTTGGACCAAACTCTCTGGATAGTGACCCCTGTGGGCATATCTTCTACTGTAGGTGTCCTTTAGTTCTTCCTATCTCTCCAGCTGCCTGGCAAAGGGTGTCTTGGATGGGCCCATCACCCAGGCCCTTACCTATCTGTGTTGGCCTAAGTGTGTGCAGCTCATGCAGTGCAGAGAATAGAGCCAGCAGGATCCTGTACCTGGTGGGGAGGCCAGCACAGGAGGTGGGGTGTGACTGTTTGTCTCAGAGATAAGTGGTTCTGGAAGCCAATATGAACAGCAGCAACTGTGCTAGCATTATCTGGGCTCTAAGAATAGCTTGGGCTAAAAATTGGAAGCTTCGACCAGAGAGGACAGGCGCTTGTATCCCCTACTCCACTCCTGCTGCTTGGCCTGGAAGCTGGGAAGCCTTCCTGATGACTTACCATTTGCTCTGGGTTGGTTCTGAATGAGTACACGTATCCATCACTGGGTGGGAGGGAAGAGGGTACTCCTCGGAGTCAGACCCAAGCTAAAGGCAGTGAATGAATCTACATTCTGGGGACCAGACCTTTCCCAGGCCCCTCCCCACTGGCACAGAATGAGGGCTTGTTTTTTCAAGGGCTATGTTGGAAGTGACTTTTTAAAAACTTTAAAAATAGGTTACACATACACATGATTAAAAAGTTCAAATGATTAAGAGTATACGAGGGAAAAAATTAGTCTCCCTCCTTCCTGACCCCTTGCTATCAACCACTGTTACCAGCATCATGAATGACTTTCAGAGAGGTAGTCTGTCCATAGCTGGACACATAAATGCACGAATCTCTGCCTCCCATTTTTTCACAGCTGACAGCATAACCCATACATTCTTGTGCTCATCATTTGTGAGGGGAATCCTGGGAATCAAATCTAGGACCTCACACATGCTAGGCAAGTGCTATACCACTGAGCTATACCCCAGTCTCATTTATTTTTTGGAATACTCTATTTTTTTTACATACATACATTCATTCATTTATTGGTTTTTTGGTTTTTTTGAGATATGGTCTCACTATGTAGTTCATGCTGTCCTTGAACTCACTATGTAGTGCAGGCTGGCCTTGAATTCAGAGCTCCTCCTGCCTCAGTCTCCCGAGTACTAGGATTACAGACGTGCACTAACATGTTTGGTTTAGAATGCTCTGTTTTAGAAATAGTAATTTATTGAGTCTCCACTAATACCAGGCACTATTCTAAGCATTTCAGATGTTTTAACTCATATAATATTTATCACAGCCCTCTGAGGTAGGTACCATTTATGAATGTCCATTGTTGAGAAGTTAAGTAATTCTCCAAGATTTTACGGCTGGTCATTGGCAGAAGACCCAGGCATCTCACTTTAGACGAGGTGTTCTTCATTACTACTCTAGTCTACCTTTTAAGCATAAGTCATATCCCTCCATGTTGTGCCCTCCCTCTGCCTAAGGGCCAAGATAAGAAATGTATATTGAACACTTAACAGGTACCAGGCTGAGGCCGGGATACAGCAGAGTATAAGAAAGACCAGGTCTCTGCCTCATGGAACTTGCACCCCTGTCAACCAAAGCAGGAAGAGGAAAACTCACATGTCTCACACCCAGTTGCCCATGTACAAGTCTGCAGTTCAGACATACCCTGTTCTCTTACCCACGAGTCCTGCGATTTGAGCTGGAAGGCCTTAGAACCCAGAGCTCAGAGTTATAGGTGAAACATGGGGTTCCAGACAGAGGTGGCCACCTATAAGAGATCACTGTGGAGCTCTGGTGAGCCTCATCCCTGCCCCCAGGGATCCATTTAAGCAGGGTGTCTCTGATCTGAGGCCCAATTATTGTTTGAAGTTGGGAACAATTGAAGGGCAAGGGAGCTATAGATAGAGCCACAGCTGCTGTCACCTGTCCCAGCCCGGGCACTGGTCCCAAGCATTGTCTACACTGGGGCATACTAAGAGTCAGGGCCTCTAGGGGTGGAGGTTGGTCTAGCTCAGCTCAGCTCTATAGAATCTGAGACCAAGAGAGAAATACAACCTTAGAGGGTAGAGAGATAAGGTAACACAGAAAGACCAAGAGATATAAAGACTCCCACCCAGTGCCAAAAATGGAGTCTCATTGGAATAAGATCAGAGACACAGCTACTGAAACAATGAGGACCTAAAATGTAGGTTGATCACACAGATGTAGCAAATCAGTAACCTAGACCAGAACCAGTGCTTGGGTCCAGAGCACCTCACCTAGACCAGAACCAGTTCTTGGGTCCAGAGCACCTCAGTCCAGCATAGGTCTTTCTGTCCATTCCTTTGGGATAACTGCACATGCACATGTCTTTCTGGGGTAACCACAACCCAGAACTCTTCAGGGGGCAGTCTGAGGGACCCTTGTGAGCACTCTGAGAGCCCTCAGGGATCTTCAGAAGCAGGAGGTTGTGTTGCTGGGTCTAGGCATATCTTTAATTCACTGTGCAACCTTGGGCAAAGACTTGCCTCTCCCTCTCTGCCTCAATTTCCTTGACTGTTCCTTGGCAGTTGCCTTGCAAAATCACTAAAGGTCTCTTTCATTCTCTGATGGTGCCAGGACACTGTCCCTCACGTGCCTAGCCTCCCTCCTCTTGCTGTAGCCGAGGCCACCATCCCCTCCTTTGTTTGCCCTTTATAGGGATGGGGGACAGCTGGTTCCTCACCCCATCTCCCCAGTAACCTTTTAGCCATAAATCCATGCTGAGGCGTCTCTCCTCCGGATAAACAGCCTTGATGCCTTTTGGCTGCCCTCATCCTATTTTCTGCTTGAAGCATCAGAGCTGGGGCCCACTCGAGCCCTCTGCAGCTGCTGAGGGCCCCAGGACGGGGACAAACCTGGGACAAACAGGGGCCCAACCACCCCCAGGGTGCCAGGCCCCTCTTGGGGCCTCATCACCTTGCATGTGGACTGTTATGGCAGCCTCCTCCTGAGTGAGTGAGTCTTCCTGCCACCGGTCTCACCCCTCAGTCCATCCTCCACACCAGCTGCCACAGGGATCTGATGAACACATAAATCTGACCACTGTCAGATTCCTTGCTCAGAGCTCTTTGATGAAGAAATAAATAAAAATGCCTTTGATGGTGCCCCAACTTCTGCAAGGGAAAGCTTCAAATCTTAATCTAGCTTTTGAAGCCCTTCACAGTCCAGTCCCAATTGCTCGGTCCAGCTTCGCCTCCCCATAAGTCTCCAGGAGACCCAGCCTCAGCTGGTGTGGCTGCCCAGACCTACCTTTGTTCTCTTCCCCCTTGGACTTTTGGTTCATGCTGTCTCTACCCTCTCCTACCTTCAAGATTCCTTTTTTTTTTTTTTGGTACTGGGGATCAAACTCGGGTCCTTGCGCTTGCGCAGCAGGCGCGAAACCACTGAGCTAAATCCCCGGCCCTACCTTCAGTGCTTCTACCGGTCCAGGCCTGGGTTTTTTCCCACCTGAAAAAACACAGCAGCCTCTTCAGCTGCTCCCTGCTAAATTTCTCGCCCCTTCCAGCCTTTTCTCTACACAGTAGCCAAGTGGCCATTATTAAATTTTAGGTCTCTTACTTTCCTGGCCTAATCGGTTCTCTTGCAATCGAATCCAGATTCTTTTCCAAGTCCTTCAAGACTGGGAACAATCTTGCAGACCCATCAACCTGTCTCCGTAAACCTTGTAGAATTCTCCCTTTGTTCACCATTGTGGATCTACACTGTGACGGTGCCTCAAATATTCCCTGCTGTTTTCTGCTGCATGATTTTTGTATTCATTGTTCTCTGTGCTTGGAATTTCCTTCCTCAGAACCTAAGCCTGGCTGGCTCCTTCTCATTCTTCTGGTCTCACCTCAAATGTTAGCTCGTCAGGGTGCCCTCCCTGACCCACCTGAATAAAGCATGCCTTCCATTACCCTCCCAGAGCCCTGCTCTGTTTATTTCCATCATGGCACCTACTGTAATCTTTAATTGCCTTAGAAAACATATTTGCTTGTTTATTTTTTGCCTCCCAAAAGAATGTTAGATCTTTGAGGAAAGAGACCTGAGGTCATGCCCCTGTACTTACCAGTCTGAATGTCCAAAGTGCTTTTGTTCTTTAAACAGAACAAGCAGTTCTAGAGCCATTTTGGCAGGGAGGGGTTCTTTTCTCAGTGTCAAGTTATACACTGAGCAAGTAATTCTAGAATTAGACTCATTTTATATTTTATATAAACTCAATATATTTTATAAACTGGGCTTCTGATTCTCCAGAGGTTCTGATTCTCCAAGCTAATTCAATTGCTTGGGCCCTGGACAAGAACGAAAAGCAGAGTTTTCTCCACCGCCAATGCTTTCTGTAAATTGCTCAAGCCATACCCAGCCTCTGACCCCAAACAGAGATTCAAACTCCATAATATAAACTATTAAGTTTGGCCTCCTCACTTACTCAATAGATACTTATTGACTCTACTATGCGCAGACTTTCTGCATAGTAAAAACTTTCTGCAAGTTTCTGCGATTGTAGACCAAGCTCCTGCTCTCATGGAGTTTCTTTCTGGTGGTAGAAGGCAGGCAGTAACAATAAAAGTTCTACGGAGAGAGTTAAAACAAGAATGATGTTCTCACAAATATGATATTGAGGAAAAGAAGGAAGGAATATATAATGTAAGATTCTATACATACAAATTTTGAAAATAGACAAACCCAGAAGGGGTAGTGTCTGAAAGAGAGCCCTAGGGGGATAATTCCTCATAATTTCTGGTATTTCCATTTCCATATACAAGAATATCTATCACAGCCCTGTTTGTAATGGCAAAAGATTGGAAACAGTCTAAATGCCCACCTAAAGGGGACTTGTATCATTTCGTGACATGGGAAAATATTTATAGAATTGATTCCTAAAAGGGCCTGGGCCTTTGCAATTTTGACAAATATTGCTGAATTTAGCAATATATTTACCAATATATATATTTTGTTTGTTTGTTTGTTTGTTTGTTTGTTTTGGTACCGGGGATCGAACTCGGGTCCTTATGCTTGCAAGGCAGGCAGCAGAACCACTACCAATATATTTTTTAATCTTGTCCTTTTTAATAATGACACGGAATAAAAGAATATGACTGAAACTTAAATGTGACATTGTCTTTATAATTCAATCCATAATTTTATACATTTATCATACATGTCAATGAAAAAATCACCAGCTACCATGAAAACAGGACAATTTACATCACAAAAGAACCTAAATATAGAAAAACATTTCATAAAAATATACGCAACTATGAAAATAACTGCTTCATTGGTGTCTTCACATCCTTCTCATCTATGTACTTATGTATAATGCATTGATTCCTCAGATAAATACCTCTTCAGCTCTCCTCCCACATATTCTTCTGTCTGCTCCCAGGCTATATTCGTATAGTTACTCAGGTAAGCCAGCACTCCTCAATAATCCACTCCAAAATTTAATTTTACCCTAACTGGCCATCTGATAATTTGCCTTAAGAAGTCACTGGGGCTTTGCTTCCTCAGATTCATTTTAACAGTCCTTGCTATAGTGTCCCAGCATTCCCCCAGGAATGTATTTTTTTGAAAAAAGTGTTCATGTAATATACATACTGTAAATCACTATTCAGTTCAATGCACAAAGCATTTCCTGATTTGAAAAAGGCTCTTTTGCCAGGGGGAAGTAGAGTATGCCTGTAATTCCAACACTTAAGTGGCTCAGGCGAAAGAATCTCTGAGAGTTTGAGGCCAGCCTAGGCTACATAGTGAGTTCAAGGCCAGACTGAATTATAGAGCCAGGACTGTCTAAAAAAAAAGCCTCTTTTATGACCCTCCAGTCATTGGTCTCCCTCGGAGGACTACTCTTTCACTTCTATCCCTATACACTAGTGTTGCCTGTTTGTGAACTGTATACAGTTGAAAATGTATCTTCGGAATTAGTTCTATATATTTTATTTGGCATATTACCTTTTTGGAATTGGTAGCCCACTGGTACAGAAGTTTCTCTGTATGAGCTCTGTCTGATGTCTAGTTGGAATGCTGGCTCTGCAACTCTCTAGTTCTATGTGTTCAGTGTCTTAAGTTTCTTTGGTCCTTTGAGTCCTGAGACTCAGTTTGACATCCAGTCGGAATCCTGCCTGTGGAACTCTCTAGTTCTGTGTGTTCAATGTCTAAGGTTCTTGGATCATTTGATTCTCTGAGCTCAGTCTGATGTCTGGTTGGAATCTGGCTCTGGAACTCTTCTCTAGTTCAATGGACAAGTGTCTAAGGTTGTTGAATCCTTTGATTCTCTGATTCTAAAATTCGGTGGCATCACTAACTCCAGAATGAGATGATGGAGAAGAGAGCCTGGAGGTCCCTGCATCAGGCAGACTGAGTGCCAGCACCCCCAACCTCTGTTGAGAGTGAGGTGCAGGAAGTTGGTTTCCTGAGAATCTTGAATGTTATAATATGAAGGGGCTCTGGCCAGGGTTTTAGCTCAATGGTTCTGCCACCCACCCTGCAAGCGCAAGGACCCGAGTTCGATCCCCGGTACCAAAAAAAAAGAATATGAAGCGGCTCTTAAATTCATTCAAGTTTCATGGATTTGTTTTCTCTTCAGCCAAATTACTTCTTTAGTCTCAGGTCTGGTTTTCTTCATGTATGATTTCCTTTAGAGGCCCTCAGAGAGATGGAGATAGAGATTGCCTAGGAAGAAAGAGATAGTGTCCAGGTGCTGGAAAGGGATGCCTCACTCTTTGTTTTTCTTTTTCATGTGTCTCTGTGACTGCTGATCTATGAGACTTGACAGTGCTCTCCTTTTTCTGGTCCTCAGTCTACTTTGATGTATAGAGTTGGACTAGGTGCTCTCAAAGGGCCACTCCTCTCTGAGTTTCTCTGTTTTCTGTTTCTCTGGGTGTGGGTCTTTTTGCGGGTGTACCAGACTATCTGTGACTCAGTTTGTGTCTCAGAGCTCCTTACTGCTTTGTCTCTGCCCAGTCAGTCTCTAAATCCCAGCTTCCCTGTTTCTGAGTGGAGTCTCTCTTGCCTTTGTGATCCCCTGACAATAGGAGGTAAAAATAGCCCAGGGGCTGTGCTGGTGGAGATAAAAGGGAATTTGCTTTTTGTGTCCTGTGGCCAGGCTGGGGGGGCTGTGACACGTGGAGATTGCTGACATAGCTCTCCTCCACTGACCTTGACTGCCGCAATAAAAAGGGATAGCACAGCTCCCTGCTCTCACCAGTGGTGCTGAGGTGGGTGATCAAGGCTGGGTTGGAGCCAGAGGGCAGGCGGGTGGGTGAGATTGTCCCTGGGTGAGCATGGGTCTTCCATCTCAGTAGGAGAGAGTGCTCTGGTGTTTGAGGGTGTGCATGTGTGTTGAGGTTTACCCAGGGAGTCATCTAGTCACCCCAGGCTTTCTGGGTTGGAGGATCATGCCTGGGTTGGGTTCCCTGGTCCCTCAGTTTACTTGTCACTGCCATCTTCCAGTGCCTGCTGTCTAGGACTACCTAGAATCACCCAGATTTCCAGGCCCTTCTCTACCTTTCACCACCATGATGGATGTCAGTGAACTTGGGGAGTCTGCTCGCTACCTCCGCCAGGGCTACCAGGAGCTGATGAAGGTGCACACTGTCCCATGGGATGGTAAGTTAAAGTAGTAGGGAGTGGCACAGCCCTTATGGACTCAAACCAGGAGTGAGGTAGGGATGGGTGGCACTCCAGTTGGGGATTAAGGGGGACTCAGGCCAGATAACTTTAGCTTTGTACCTTTTCTTCAGATTCTGGGACATGGAGGCTAAAACCCCAGGGACAGTGTGTACTCACTGTGTGTCTGTGAGCAAGCTTTGGTTTGTCCCTCTGCAAGATGGGATGATACCATCTGCCTCCTGGAGCTGCAGTCTGTGAGAACTCAGGCTGGAAGCTGAGGCAGAGATGAGACCAATAGATCTATGTGCAGGCGGCCTCCCCATCTCCAGAGAACCTGTGCTGGACTTATTTTTAGCTCTTTCCACCAAGCCAAAGCCACTGTTTATTAGGGACAGGAATAAAGACTACTATTTATGACCTGGTTTGCTCATAGGACAATTTTAACAATAGGCAATGTGTATAGAGTGCTTTTTGCATGCCAGGCCCAGACTAGATTACTTACTGTGTCACTTCTCAACATCCTGGGAAGGTGGGGACCAGGGCCACACTCAACTTCAGGGGCCTAACAATCTCTAGAGCCGCATAGGGCATCATGCTCAGAAAGGCCTTGTGCTTGATTTACCACCTGGATATTGTCATCTTTAATTTTTTTTTGAGTACTGGGCCTTGAACCCAGGGCCTTTGTACTGAATTACACTGATAGCCCTTTTATTTTTCTTATTTTGAGATAGGATCTCCCTAAGTTGCCTGGCTTAGCAAAACTTGGATCCTCCTGCCTCAGCTTCTCCGAGTGTTGAGATTTCAGGCATGTGCCACCACACTCAGCTGCTATTTTGAATTTTTAAATAAATTTTAAACAAGGGAGCTTCAGTGTTTTGCACTGGGGCCTGCAAGTTATATAGAAGGTCCTGATCAAGGCACTTGGCTAGCAAGTAGGAGGGAGGAAAGACTAGACCTGTTGTCTACGGTCTCAGTCTCAGTCTGTCTCTCTCTCTCATTCTCTTTCTTTCTTGGGACTAGGATCTCACTATATAGCCAGGCTGGCCTTGAACTCGTGATCCTTCTGCCTCAGCCTCCTGAGTGGCTGGGATTAGAGGTGTGCACCACAATGCCCTATCAGTCCTTGTTTTTAACTGTTACAAAATTTGGGTTCTCCAAGCCAGGTGTGGTGGTGATGCCTGTAATCTCAGCACTGAGAAGACTGAGACAGATCAGTGCTAGCTCAAGGCCAGCCTGGGGTACACAGTGAGTTCAAGGCCAGCCTGAACTACAGAGTGAGGCCCTGTCACAAAAATAAAACAAAACAAAATTTGGGCTCTCCAAAGACCTGGGGCCAGCTAGCTGGGCAGGAAAGAGGCTTGGACATAGATCTGAATCTTCAGTGAAATGGGGAAGTCAAACACCTGCTGAAAGTTATGTGCCTGCTACAGTATCAAGGGGCTGCTCCATATGGGGCCTCAGGAGAGCCTCATGATGTTTTGTGTTTGAGGAAATAGGTGCAGAAAGAAAGGGATTTTTCCCATGTTGCAGGACATATATGACTGAAATGGGGATCTGAGGCTAAGTGTGCAAAACAGAAATTTTCCAATCCGGAGACTTCAGTCTCTAGGGATCCTCCTAGCTCTGCCCTGGGTTTGAAGGGGTATTCACAAGGATGTCCCTTCACAAGGAAGTTCCTGCCAGAGGGACTTTCGGGATGGGCACAGCTCTATGGACACAGTTTCGGAAGCCCAGCTGGATCCCTGGGGCTGCCTCAGCTCCTTTCAAAGTACTGATGATCTTTCTGCAACGCAGGGAAGAAACGGGTCTGGGTACCCGATGAACAAGATGCCTACGTGGAGGCCGAGGTCAAGTCAGAGGCTTCTGGGGGCAAAGTCAACGTGGAGACCAAAGACCAGAAGGTTCAGCTCTCCCTTTCTTGAGATTAGTCCCTCTGTTCCTGAGGGTGCAGCTCCTCAACTGTGGGATTCTAACTCTGGGTGCGGGAGGTTGGGAAGTGTGTGGGTGGGAATGACAAGTGAGGTCAACTGGTCCTTCTCCATCCCTCATCTTAATGACATGCCTCCTTGGCAGGTGCTGACAGTGCGCGAAACCGAGCTGCAGCCCATGAACCCACCCCGCTTTGACCTGCTAGAGGACATGGCCATGATGACACACCTCAACGAGGCCTCGGTGCTGCACAACCTGCGCCAGCGTTATGCTCGCTGGATGATCTATGTGAGCTACAGGCCAGGGCAGAGAACTATGGGAGCAGGCCTGGAGGGCTGTGGGGCCTAGTAGCAGAGGACAGAGAGGAAGAACCTAGCTGAATGTGAAGGCCATGTAGGGGTAGGACCATGTGGTGTCACTATGCCCTGCTGAGGAGGCTCAGCTACCAGTTGTGGAAGCAGAGCCACCAGCTGGAGGAGGAGCTGGGGGCAAGAGGAAGGGCTCAGCAGGGCCTGGACAACCACAGGGGATGTGGCATGGCATGTCAAGTGGCTTCTTGAGGAATATCTCAGGGGTCATAGAGTTGTGAGGATGGGGGCCTGGGAATAGGAACTTGGGCCCCTCAGACAAAACTCTCTACCTCTGCACTCTCTCCTCAGACATACTCAGGCCTCTTCTGTGTCACCATCAACCCCTACAAATGGCTCCCAGTCTACACAGCTGCTGTGGTGGCTGCTTACAAGGGAAAGCGCCGGTCAGAGGCCCCACCTCATATATATTCAGTGGCAGATAATGCCTACAACGACATGCTGCGCAGTAAGGGCTGCCTCCACTCTTCTCCTCCACCCAAGACCCCTGCCCTGGCTTCAGGAAGGCCTCTGTAAAGAACCCTCTTCCCTCTACTTATCCTGCCTGCCTTTGATGATGATGGACACTAGCATAGCATTCTGCCTTTCCAATCTAGATGGTCTCCCCAGTGCTCTCCATTTTCAGCCCTGGGTGGGGAACTGACTTCCCCAGTGCCTGCTGGTCCCTCACCTAGCTGACTTTCTTATCCCCTCTCCTTTCCTCCAGATCGAGAGAACCAGTCAATGCTGATCACGTGAGTATGGGGCTCTGGGGGCTGGGTGGGAACTGTTGGCCTTTTGGCAGGAAGAGGACAGAACCAAAGTCATTTTGCAGCATGGAAACTCAGGTGCTTGAGTGAGGCAGTAATTCCAGCTACTTGGGAGGCTGAGACAAGAGCATCACAAGTTCCAGGCTTACCTGGGCAACTTAGTGAGGCCCTGTCTCAAAATAAAAAATAAAAAGGACTGGAGATGTAGCTCAGTAATTAGTGCCCCTGGGTTCAATCCCTAGTACTGAAAAAACAAACAACCCCAAAATGCTTAGAGAAGGGCTTTTACCACCTGGATACAGTGTCTCAGCTGAAGCTAAATCAGGTCTGAGGATTTTCTCTGACCCTGTTTATGAGTGGGGGTTTTGAAGGGGATGCCCAAGCACAGGATTGATCACCAACTCCAATACCACCTTTCCCCAGGGACCAAAATCTTCTTCCTTGATCCTTTAGGGTGGTTCTAATCTGGCTAAAGGGAAGAGAAGGAGTTCCCCTCCTTACTATCCTCCTTGGTATCTCCTTCTCATCAGCTCCTTGTCTCTGTATCTTATTTCTGAGATCTTTTTTTTTTTTTGGGGGGTACCAGAGATCGAACTCGGGTCCTTGCGCTTGCACAGCAGGCAGCAAAACCACTGAGCTAAATCCCCAGTCCCTCTGTATATTATTTCTGATCCTTTCTTTCTCTTCATGGGAAAGTGGCAGATTTCTTTTTTGTTTTATTCTTGAGGTTGTTTTTGTGAGACAAGGTCTTACTATGTAGCTCAGGCTGGCCTCGAACGCATGGCAGTCCTGCCTCAGTCTCGCATGTGCTGAGATTACCAATGTGCACCACCACATCTGGCTGAAAGTGGTAAATTTCTTACATATCAGGTTTATGTCCAGCCAAGCCAATATGGATCATGTTTATGTACACACACACACACACACACACACACACACACACACACACACACCAGTGAAAACTTGCAGCCCGGTGGTTAAGAGCAAGGGTTTTGTAATCAGATAGACTTAGATTCAAGTTCTCATGTTTCCATTTCCTACTGTGTGCTCTTGGACCTCACCCTTACTGATAAAAAGAGAACACTCCTACCTGCAGCACAGAACAATAAGGAGTCAGTGAGTTGATACATGTGCCTGGACCCATCAGGGAAAATTCAGAATTTCTGAGGACTATTTACTCATCCGGAAAATGATAACACTGCCTGCCTTAGAGTTTTCTGAGGCTTAAATGAAGTGATGGAGGTAAAGTACTTGTTCCGGCATCTGGAGCTCAGTTATGCTCAGGGAGCAGTGGCGTCACCTTGCAGGGGTGGTCTACACTGGCTTGCTTTGTAAACAGCACCTGAATGACTGACCTATTCTGGAGGGCTTGGAGTTGGGGGTACTGATTTGGGAGCTGAGTGGGGGAATGGGAGAGGGGTATCCTGTTTGAGGGGTGAAGTATTGAGGGCTGGGGCATTAGACCAGATAGGCCTTGGTGACTCATGTTTGTGTTGTCCAAGCGGAGAGTCGGGGGCCGGTAAGACGGTTAACACCAAGCGGGTCATTCAGTACTTTGCCATCGTCGCAGCCCTGGGAGACGGGCCGGGCAAGAAGGCCGTAAGACTTGCCCAGCTGGGCACTGATCCCCACTGCTTCCTGCTGGGTTTTTTTTCCCTTCTTCTTTTCTTTCTTCCCCTCCTTTTAAAATTATTATTTCTTCTTCTTTTTAAAATTTTGATTCTTCAGAGTCCCCGCCCTGCCTGAGCCTCTCACTTTGGTGGGAGACCCTGGCCTGAGCAAGGCTTGACCAGAAAAACTGTGGCCACCTCTGACATGCTGTGCATGTGTATGCGGGCCTGCTACAATGCGCCCTTCTGTAACACAGATGTGTGGAACCACACTGTTACTCTTAAACATTTTTGTGTAATTTTTCTCTTGCATTGTGACCTTCATAGTTTGAAAGAGTTCACCAAAGAGACTGTTTTTGCTATAAAGTGGTTGTTTTCTTGGTTTTCATCCACCAAAACACAGTTACCTGCTGCCGATCAGAAAGAGCAGGTTTATACACAGAGATTACCTAGCCAGAGCTGAGGGTACTGGACATTCTTAACAATTCTGTGACACATGATTTCTGTAAGACTTTTGGAAATTTTCAGCCTGGTATAGTGGCTGTAATTCCAGCACCTGGGAGGCTAAGGCAGGAGGATTGGCAAGAGTTCAAGGCTAGCTTGGACTACATAGTGAGATGCTGTCTCAAAAAACCAAAACAAGACCCAGGTGTTTGTTTTTCTTTTCATTTTCAAGGTACAGTATTCCATTCCTAGCTCAAGGGCCAGCTGTTTGGAGCTCTGTGGCTGGCCCCTGACCACCATGCATCCACCCCACAATGGGCTGCCATTTCTTTCCAGAACCTAAAGGTCATCTATGTAACAGCCCCCTTTCTTGGTCTGGTCCTGTTGAGCCTTGCTTTATTCTGGGGCATTTTTCCTTCTTTCTTTCTTTCTTTTTCTCACTCTCTTTTTCCTTTTTTTCCCCCATTTGATTTTCTTGGGTTTTTCTTTTTCTTTTTCTTTTAGTTTTGTTTTTTGATTGTGGCTGTTGTTTTGTTTTGCTGTTGACTTTTTGATGCTCTCTTCTCTTCCTTTCCTACCCTGTTTCTAAGCACCCAAAAGGTCTTTGAGGATGCTGCAGAAAATTGGGTTGGTCCAGTCACAAGACAAGCTGGCAGGGAGAGTCAAGAGCTGGCAAGGACCCAGCTAAAAGGACAGGGGGCAGGGAAGCACTGTGCAGAAAGGAGCCCTAATCATGGAGCCTAGGGGAGAGGGTTAGGCAGTGAAGCTGGGAGGAAGGCTGCCCACAGGGTGTAGAACTTAAAAGCTGTATCAGTCCCCTCCCCTTGGCCCCAAATTTGGCCAAACAGGTCAGAGAAGGCCTTGGACAGAAACATTGGATAGAACTATGTGGGGAGGGCTGCCTGTCACTCCTCTCTTACCTTCTCTCTCTAGCAGTATCTAGGGGGCATTTTCAAGTTTTGGGTTCCCTGGAGGTGCATAAGTGAATGAATGAGAACATTTGCCCTCTACAGAATCCATTCCTTTCTTCCTTTCCCTTTCTTCTCAGCCTCCTGGCATCCAGAGTAGGGAAGAAAAGGAAGGGGGAAATAGAGGAATGAGAAGGATGAGGCTAGGAGGGAAAGAAGGAATATTAGCTCAGTTTATTAAGTCCTTCTGGGCATGACATGGGAGAGGCTGATGGAGGGCTAGAACACAGGTATGGAGGGAGGCAGATATCTGGGCTTGGCCTGCCCTGCAGCTCCACTTATGTGTTCTTGAACAGGTCAGCAATCTGCTCTGACTCTTAATTTTCTCACTTGCAAATTGGGGCTAATAATATCCATCCAAAATGGCAGGGCCATTTTGAATAATAGGTATAAAATGTTTACTGAAGATAGATCTGATCACAATAACAAGAAGTGTAAAAAGGCCACCAGGAAGGTTAGGGTAGAAAGGTTCAGAACAGGAAGAGATCTTTTTAGCCTCAGAGCATCAGGAATGCCTTCCTAGAGGAGGGTGTGCTTTGACTGAGCTCTGGAGGAGAGTAGATTTTAGTCAGGAGCCCATAGGGCTTCGAGCAGGTGGCACTGCATGGGTGTGGCCGAGGAGGCCAGAGACAGATGGGGGTGTCCTAGTGTAGCCCCCTGCCTCAAGGCCCTGGCTAGGGCCACGCTTGTTCCCTCTTTCTTGTAACTCTCCTAACAGCCCTAGGAGGGTCAGTCTGTGGGGAGTAGGGGTGGTGAGATATGTGCTACTTTCACTATTAGTGAAGATTTTGGTGACTAACAGTGTCCTTCTAACTGCTGTCCCTACCCCTGCCTCACCTGCTCACCTGGTGAGATCTCACATCCTCTAATTTTATCTTCCTTCTCCCTCTCCCTCAGCAATTTCTGGCAACAAAGACTGGGGTAAGTATGGAGCCATTATGAGCAGGGCAGACAACTTTAAGCTCCTGGGGAGTGCATCCCCCTTCCCCTTCCAACAGATGGTCTGTGGGCTTCACTGGCTGCCAGTCAGTAAATGCCATGGCTGACAGACCCTTCAACCCTTGCTGACGATAGGGCACCCTTGAGGATCAAATCATTGAGGCCAACCCTGCCATGGAGGCTTTTGGCAACGCCAAGACCTTGAGGAATGACAACTCCTCCCGATTTGTGAGTGGCCACAGCGGTAGTGGGTGGCTGGGGGTGGAACAAATTAGCTCTTGTGGGAGCCTCTGGCAAGTTGGGCAGCACTGGCTGAGCCCCTGGACTGAGGGAACCCCCTCTGTTTGCAGGGCAAGTTCATCCGCATTCACTTTGGTCCCTCTGGGAAGCTGGCCTCTGCGGATATTGACAGCTGTGAGTCTGGGAGAGTGGAGGGCAGGGTGGAGAAGGAGGGTCAGTGGCTGAACTGAGCTCTTCACTCAGACTCAGTGCTGCCTGCTCTTGGCATTTCTCTCCATCCCCAGCCAGTATCTATTTCAGGCCACCTCACCACTCACCACAGTGTCACACCAGCCTCCACACTGAGTCTTCCTGCCATAGTCTCCCCGATTTTAATCTGACCATATCCTGTCCCTGCTTAAAACCTTTTTCTAGATCCTGTCACCTGAAGATGAAGACCCAGATCCTTATTTGGCCAGTCAGGCTCCTTGTGATTAGGGCTAACTAACCCCTTCACAGTCTTTTCTCTGACCCCTGAAAGGGCGGGTCTGCCCTCTGCTCCCCTGCCTCAACCTCTTGACTTAGGGTCTCCACTCTCTCTAGCTGCCTGCTGGGAGGCTCCTAGTACATCTCCAGGGTGGTTGCTTATTCTGCCTAATGTGGCCCAGTTGCCCAGACACCAGCTACCTGGGCCGCACTAACAGGTCACACACACAGAGGAGCCCCTGTGCTGACTACACCACCTTGGGGTACATGGCCAGATACTGAAGGATAAGTACACACACACTGACAAACCAACAGATAAAAACCTGCACACAGCCAAGCATGTTTGCCTGTAATACCAGCACTGAGGGAGTCTGAGGCAGGAGGATTCCAAGTTCCAGTTCTGCCTGAGCAATTTAGCGAGATCTTGTCTCTACAAACAAGAGATTTTTTTTTTTTTTTTTTTTTTTTTTGGCACCGGGGATCAAACTTGGGTCCTTGTGCCTGCACAGCAGGCAGCGAAACCACTGAGTTAAATCTCGGCCCGAGATCTTGTCTCAGTCATTCATAAATAAATAGATAAATAAATAAATAAATAAATAAATAAATAAATAAATAAATAAAAGCCCTGGGATGTAGCTCAGTGTTAGAGCGCCCCTGGGTGGTTCAATCCCCAGTACTGCAAAACAAGCAACCAAGCAACCAAACAAAAACCCCAATCTAAACCCAAACCTCCATTCACAGCCACTTCTATTCACACCCCTATACATGAGGGCGTACACCACCACATCTGGCCAGAAAAGAGGTACAAAAAATACATCCCACACAATGACACGGGTGCTGATGGAGGGACACCCTCCCAACACATGCTGGCCTGTGTGGACATAGCACCCTACACATCCCCCACTGTCTCCTCTTCCCCACCTTGTGTCCCCCATTGGGATGTCCACTCTGGGGAGGTGCAGGAGATGGCAGGCTGGTTCCCCTTCTCTGCAGATCTCTTGGAGAAGTCTCGAGTGATCTTCCAGCTGCCTGGTGAGCGTGGCTACCATGTCTACTACCAAATCCTCTCAGGGAAGAAGCCAGAGCTGCAGGGTAAGGGCCAGGGATAGAGGGAAGGAGTCAGAACCCCAAGGGGCTGTTTGGCCCTTCCTAGGCCTTGGGATGGCTATTCCTTCCATATCCTGAGGGCTGTGACAACCCTACTTCACTGGGGATTCAGAGCCCATTCTTTCCCTTATTCCTTCCTAGGACTTCTGATTATTGCTGAGCCCCTGCCTTGGGCCTCTTAGCACCATTGTTCTGCCAAAGTTCTATAGCTTCTCACAGAATAGTTATCACTTATAGTTGTATAGCTTATAGTTATATAGCTTCTCACAGAAATGGAAGTCCCTCCTGCCATCCAGAGATTAGAGGGCCTCTCGACACCACAGAGTGTCCTCCTTCCCTTTGGCAATGTGAAGTTCTATCTATAGTTTTATCTATATCCAGTGCCCTCCTTTGCAATCCCCTTGAGGGCAGTCGGCCAGTCTTCTATGTCCCAGTACTCAGCTCAGGTTCTGAGTCAGGGGAATGGCTGTGAACAGTAGTCAAGGGATAAATGAGATAAGTGGGGCTCATTCCTCAGAGAACCGCAAAGAAGAAGCCCTTCAAAAATATAAAACTAAAAAACAGAAAGGTCTGGGGTGTAGCACAGTGGTGGAGCACTTACCTGGCATGCACAAGGGCCTGGGTGCAGTGTCCAGCACTACATAATAAATTAAAATTTAAAAAGAAGCCATGGACATGGGAGTGAGGATCAAAAACCCCAGTTCCAGAGAGATCATAGAAGAGCCCTGGGCTCCAACGGGCTGGGCCCCTCTAGGGCCCACCGTGCTGAGATAGGGGAGGGAGAGCAGCCTGGTGAACAGTCTGACCCACCCTCGTTGTTGCCCTGTAACCACAGACATGCTGCTTCTGTCTATGAACCCCTACGACTACCACTTCTGCAGCCAGGGCGTCATCACTGTGGATAACATGGATGATGGGGAGGAACTCATCGCCACAGATGTATGGGTCGTGTTGGGCAAGGGCTGAACAGAGCACCTGTGGTGTGGGGGCTCATGGATATGTGGGCTGGGTGGGAACCAGGGAGCACCAGGGTCAGTGCCTAGCTGGACCCTAGAGGGGCCCATACTTCTTTGAACCCCCTGTGTTCCCCACTCCCCAGCATGCCATGGACATCCTGGGCTTCAGCACAGATGAGAAGTGTGCTTGCTATAAGATCGTGGGTGCCCTCCTGCACTTTGGCAACATGAAGTTCAAGCAGAAGCAGCGGGAAGAGCAGGCTGAGGCCGATGGCACTGAGAGTGAGGAGCCCCAACCTTGGTCTGGCCCAGCCTTCATCTCAACCCTGATCACCACCACTTCCTGTCCCTGATCATTATTAATTCTAACTCTCGTCCTTGACCTTTGCCCTCAGTCTTATCTGTTTCTGACTCCTTAACTCCAAACCCTCACCTTGCTGAGGCTAACAATGTGTTAGCCCTGACTTGACCCTGCCCAGCTTCCTTCCCTTAACTCCAGGGAAGTGCATTGATGCCAAGTGCATTGTTGCCCTCCTCCTTCCTTACCCAACCTGTCTTCTTGCTAGGTGCTGACAAGGCTGCCTACCTGATGGGAGTCAGCAGTGGGGACCTCCTCAAAGGCCTTCTGCACCCTCGTGTGCGAGTGGGGAATGAATATGTGACCAAGGGCCAGAGTGTAGAGCAGGTGAGCTGTCTGAAGGCCAAGCCCACCTGGGGACAATGGGGACAGGGTCCCCTCCTTGCCAGGTCCCATCCCAGCCTCCCTACTTCCCCAGGTGGTGTTTGCAGTGGGGGCTCTGGCCAAGGCCACCTATGACAGGCTGTTCCGGTGGCTGGTGTCTCGGATCAACCAGACCCTGGACACAAAGCTGCCCCGGCAGTTCTTCATCGGGGTCCTGGACATTGCTGGTTTTGAGATCTTTGAGGTGAGAAGTGGCTCACAGCCCCAGGCTCTGTTCTTCTAAGGTGGAGGACCATGGGCAGGGGTGAGGGTGGGCCTGGTGAGTTGGTGCACATCCCTACTCCTATGGGCCTCACTGTCCCATCTGCAAAGAGCCTGCTGAGCTGGCACCTCTTTCTCATAGTTTAATAGCTTTGAGCAGCTATGCATCAACTTCACCAACGAGAAGCTGCAGCAGTTCTTCAATCAGCACATGTTTGTGCTGGAGCAGGAGGAGTACAAGCGCGAGGGCATCGACTGGGTCTTCATTGACTTCGGCCTCAACCTGCAGCCCTGCATCGACCTCATTGAGAAGGTGGACCCAGGGTGCTGGTGCTGTGAGGAGAGTTGTGCCTCTCTAGGCAGGACTGTGCCCGTGCGTGTGGAAATGTGCTGAAGTAATCAGGTGCATGTGAGCGATTGTGACTGCATTCACATGGTGTGAAGTGGAACATGTGCGGAGGTGAATAGGTGTGCTGGGGTGGAATGTGAATGAGTGTTGAAGAGTATGTGCAGGCAGCGTGATATGGGTGTGTGCACTCAGTACTGCTGCCAAATGTGCTAGGCGCATGGGGTTTTCCAGTTCATAAAGTGCTACTGCAGCCAAAATTTTACTGGGCCCTTACAACTTCCTTGGGCAGGGCAGGGTATCTCTATGTTTGTCTGATTTTGAAACATTTAATATATCTCTTCATTGTAGAAAGAATAGAGGAAAGAAAATTAAAGAAAGCCAGAAACATTGGAAGTAAAGAAAAAATTTCATTCTTCCCACAGCCTGTATCTTGACCCTTGAGTTAATTTCCTCCAACTCCTTTGTTATGGGCAATCATTTTCTTTATTGCCATAGACTCAGTTCATTTCATATTTTTTTCTTGGAAAATGTATGTTGAATATTGTTGAAGGAACCAGAATAGGTCATGTAGCAGATGATTCTCATATAATCCTCAACTATTGGGGATTTAGGTAATTGACAGTTTTTTGCTGTTATGTCAGCAATGTTGGGTTTGGTGGCACAAGCCTATAATTCCAGTTACTTGGGAAGTTGAGGCAAGAAGATTCAAGTTCAAGGTGAGCCTGGGGAGCTTAGAAAGATCCTGTCTTCAAAACATAGAACTGAGAAGGTAGCTCAGTGGTAGAGCACCCCTGGTGTCCATCCCTAGTATCACACACAAAAATATGTTAGCACTGAAGATAATAATTTTCCCATTTGGCAGGTTAGGAAATTGAAGTTTAGTGAAGTGTAAACTTCCCATAGTTAGTATGGGAGCCAAAATGTGGACTTAGTGTCCTTTTTTGTTTCTTACCGTGTGTGTGTGTGTGTGTGTGTGTGTGTGTGTGTGTGTGTGTGTGTGTGTGTTTGCGCCATGGATGTTGGGAAGGTAAGAGTGGGTACAGAGCTGGGTGTGGTGGCACATTCCTGTAATCCCAGCACTCAGGAGGCTGAGGCAGGAAGGTCCCTGTGAGTTCAAGGCCAGCCTGAACTACCTAGTAAGACCCCTTCAAAAACAAAACTGGGGGCAAGGAATGTAGCTCAGTGGTACAGCACCTGCCTGGCAAGCGCAAGGCCCTGAGTTCGATTCCTGGTATAAAAAAAAAAACCAGAGTGGGTACAGAGATAGGAGTTTGGATTTGTACATGTTTTATAAGCAAAAAAGATAATAAAGTGTTCTGTGCTTATGCAGAAAGGAGTTGGAAGCCAAGCCACAAACTTCTCTCTGAAGGCGGGGCTCCTGAGAGCTGGTCTGGTCTCTGATCCTCTGAGGAGATAGCTGGTGTTGGGGATCTGGAATGGCTCCCAGAGGAAGGTGGTTTGGGAGACAAAAGTTTGGCTCAGCTAGGATGTTCAAGCTTGTTCTCTGTCCCCAGCCACTAGGAATCTTGTCCATATTGGAGGAGGAGTGCATGTTCCCCAAGGCCTCAGATGCAAGCTTCCGGGCCAAGCTCTATGACAACCATGCAGGGAAATCACCCAATTTCCAGCAGCCTCGGCCCGATAAAAAGCGCAAGTATCAGGCACACTTTGAGGTGGTCCACTACGCAGGCGTGGTAGGTTTCCTTTGGAACCCAGCCCTCAGCCCCTGTCCTTCCTCCCTCCTCAGGTTCCCCTCCTTGGCTCAGCCCCAGTCTCATCTCTGCTAGGTGCCTTACAGCATTGTGGGCTGGCTGGAGAAAAACAAGGATCCTTTAAATGAGACAGTGGTTCCCATCTTCCAAAAGTCACAGAACAAGCTCTTGGCCACTCTCTATGAGAATTATTCAGGGTCCTATTCCAGTGAGTACCCAGGGACAAGCTTGGCGTTTCCACAGGGGCCCCTAGAGTGGCATTCCCTGCAGTGACAATGACTAAGCCCTGTGTCTCTACTAGCTGAGCCCCCCAAGTCTGGAGTGAAAGAGAAGCGTAAGAAAGCAGCATCATTCCAGACGGTGTCGCAGTTGCACAAGGTGAGTTTCAGATGAGGCCCCGTGTGGCCCTCACCAGCCTCCAGCCCCATGCACTCCCTACCATGTCCCCTGCGCCTTGGGCGGGCGGCTGTTAAGACTTGCAGTGATGTTTAATTCCTCTCCACGTGAACATCACAGCAAGTCTGTGCTGCTTCCCGTCCCCACACTGCCTAGGCAGGGATGGGGGAAGGGGAGGGAGCCACGGGGTCTCTTCAAGGGAGGGGGATCTGGTGGGGGTGAAGACTGGTGGTTGGTGAAGGAAGAGGGCTGATTGTCACAAGGAGCAATAGTGAAAGGACACAGGTGGAGAGTGTATTTAGGCCCCTCTGCCCAGTCCTCCCAGGCCTGACCCACTGCGGCATCCAATTCTGGTTCTTTGCCCCTTCTGTGCCTTCTCCCCACTCTCCTCACTCCCAGGAGAACCTCAACAAGCTGATGACCAACCTGCGAGCCACGCAGCCCCACTTCGTCCGTTGCATTGTCCCGAATGAGAACAAGACCCCAGGTAGTGTCCCCCAGGTGGGAGGGATGCTGGAGGAAGGGTAACTGGGAAGAGATCGGAAAACAGTTCTCTCCTTCACCTCCCAGGGTCTATACAGACTCACAGTAAGCCCTGGCTGTGGATTATTTCCTTTCTCTAGGGCCTGAAGTTGTGTCCTTAGGCCTCTAACCTTTTCCTTTAACTCCTACCTTGTCCAGGGGTCATGGATGCCTTCTTGGTGCTACACCAGCTACGCTGCAATGGGGTCCTAGAGGGGATCCGGATCTGCCGCCAAGGATTCCCCAACAGGCTGCTCTATACTGACTTCAGGCAGCGGTGTGTGGCTCCTCACTTAGCCTGTCCTTCAGTTCTTCCTTCAGCCCCTTTCTCTTGCCCTTAGCTCCAGGTGTTAGCCACAGCCTGAGGGGCTTAAAGGCATATGTCAGGACCTACGGGAAAAAGAGGTTTGAGCCCCTGAGGAGGAGGCAGGGAAAAATGAGGGGCTGGGTAGGCATCCCTGTGGAAGACTGGTGGCTCAGACCTAGGAAGAGCCTGGGGAGAGAAGCCAGTAGACTTGGGGTAAATGTGGGAGATGGGGCCAACAGGCCTTGCAGATGACTTCAGTATAGTATCAGAAAGAAAGAGGAAAGACCATGGGGACTCCCAGGTTTTGGACCTGAGCAATTGGGGAGGTGGTGATAGATTTACTGAGATACAAGCAGGGTGTTTTGATTTGGAGGAGGAGAAAGTAATGGTTTGAGCTCTGCCTTGAGCATATCAACTCTGAAATGTCTCCAGCAGGCACCCTAGAAGAGAAGTCAAAGAGGAGATTAGATTGTTATTCTGGAGCTCAGGGGAGCAGGCAGATGTAGATTTGGGAGTTGAATGAGAATTTACATGGACTGGACTTCATATAATGCCTGGCACATAGTGAGCGCTCTGTCAACACCATAAGCTTCCTTTTCCTTCCCTTGATAGGTTTGATTTTGTCAGATTAAAAGTGTTCATTGTTCCTTCCCTTTCCAGGGATAACATGGTCATCCACACTGTTCCTCATAAATGTCTATACAAACAGAGGGGCACACACCAAAAAAGGTAGCAGAGAAGACATCACCATATTGGGGCACTGTATGTGCAGGCATGCGTGCAACTGCTTGCACCCACACACAGTTTGTGAATTTGTTTTCATGTAATTATCAGTCTCAGAGATTGTTCTTTATCAATAGGCCTAAGTCTGCATCATCATCCATTTTTTATGGCTGTTAAACATTCCATATTCTAGTGAATCATATACTTTGTTTAACAAACCCTCCTAAACTGGGCACGGTGGTGCAACCCTATAATCCCAGACTCGAGAGTCTGAGGCAGGAGGATGGCTGTGAGTTTGAGGCCATCCTGGGCTACATAGTGAGTTCAGAGCCGGCCTGAGCTACACAGCAAGACCCTGTCTCAAAAAACAAAGCACAACCAAGCAAGCCCTTCTAGTGAGGGAGCGACTTTTTGTGTTTGGGTTTTTCCTTCAGAGTGTGACCACATCACCCCTGAGCCACATGGCCTCATGCACATGGGCATGTATCTCTTTAAGGGGTGGACATGCTAGGAACCCTTGCTATTTTTGAGTAGAATTCTCTCACAAATGTTTCTTGTTTCTGATATCCTATATAGCACATTACCTTTATATTTTTCACCTTTAAAAAATTATGAAAGTAGCACTTTGTGAAAACTGCATCCTCTTTAAACACTTATGGCGTGGCCGGGCATGGTAGCACATGCCTGTAATCACAGCACTTGGGAGGCTGAGACAGGAGGACCACCATGAGTTCGAGGCCAGGCTGAGCTACCTAATGAGTTCAAGGCCAGCCTGAACTAATATTGAGACCCTGTCTCAAAAAAATAAATAAATAAAAATAAAAACTTACTGAGTACATTTAAACACACGCTCCCAATCCCCAGGATGGTGACACTTCCCCTGCGACCTTGTTCAGTGTGTACCCTTGCAGAGTCTGTGGCCACCTCTAGGAGACCAGGAATGACTCCCCTGTTACCCCAGTGGCCTTCTCTGTCCTTGGCTTCCCCTTTCTCAGTGGCCCGTGGCCTGTCCTCTCCTCATCAGCCCTGCCCTGGTGTCCTAGGTACCGCATCTTGAACCCCAGTGCCATCCCAGATGACACCTTCATGGACAGCAGAAAGGCCACAGAGAAGCTGCTGGGCTCAGTAGACATTGACCACACTCAGTACCAGTTTGGTCACACCAAGGTCTGGCCCTCTGGAGTTAAGGCTCACCCCAGGGGAGGATGGTCACACCGGGCACGGGCATATCCGGCTGCCTCCCCTCTGGTCCCCAGGTGTTCTTCAAGGCTGGGCTTCTGGGGGTCCTGGAGGAGCTCCGTGACCAGCGTCTGGCCAAGGTGCTGACACTGCTGCAGGCACGAAGCCGGGGCCGCCTTATGCGCCTTGAGTACCAGCGCATGCTGGGAGGCAGGTGGGTGTGAGAAGGAATGGGTGGACAGGGTGAATTTGTGGCCACTGTCCCTTGGCTCACAGAGCCACCAGGTTCTCTACCTTCTGTCAGATTATCTCCTGTGGATGTTTGGGGCAAGGTTCTGTTCTGTACCCCTGGGCCCCAAGGCTCCATTTCCACATCTCAGTTTGGGTGAGAGCACCTGCAGCTCCAGTCCTGGCCATCCTGGAGGTAACAGTGACATCCAGTGGTTTCCAGGCCCTGGGCCAGATACTTCATTTGCATTTTCTTGGTTAAAATGTGAGGCAGTTCTAAGAGGTAGGTGTTGTGAAAATCCCAATCTAGGGCTGGGAAGTGAGCCTAGCAGTCTGACCCCGGGGCCTGTAGGCTTAACACTCCCCACCCCCTCTCTGTCTTCACTTCTGGAGGGTTCCTAGACATTTGGGCCTCAAGACCCCCTGCCCTGTGGTGGCGAAGGGGTGGCAGATGTGTGGAGCCTAGGCTGCTCCCTCAACCTCACCCCTAACATAGGAATTAGGTCTTCCTCCAGAGGGCTCTTGTGAACACTAAGTGAGATACCAGGGGCAGGGGGTTAGTGGGATGCCAGGATAGGTGCTCAGGGACCCTCTGGCCTCCCTTTGAAGAGGGAAGCATAGGGCTGGCTTCACCGGAGCTCCCTCTCCCTAGGGATGCCTTGTTCACCATCCAGTGGAACATCCGTGCCTTCAATGCTGTCAAGAATTGGTCATGGATGAAACTCTTCTTCAAGATGAAGCCGCTGCTGCGCTCAGCACAAGCTGAGGAGGAGTTGGCAGCCCTGAGGGCAGAACTTCGAGGACTGCGAGGGGCACTGGCAGCTGCTGAGGCCAAGCGCCAGGAGCTGGAGGAGACTCAAGTCAGCGTCACCCAGGAGAAGAATGACCTGGCCCTGCAACTGCAGGCAGTGAGTAGGGAAGAGTAAAGGGCTCCCCTTGGTGACTTGCTATCCTAGGCACTCCGAGAACCCAGGCTGCTCTGAGGAAATGCTATGGCCAGGGTGGCCCTGGAGTGCTCTGGATGCTTAGGCCTTACATAGGCCTTCCTTCCTGTCCTGGAGGGACCATGAGATGAGGTCTGTGAGCCCATGTCTGTGCCCAGCCTCCTCACCTGTGGGCCTTAGCTGTCCATGTTCCCTGATGGTCTCACTCCTGGCGTCTCATGAACTTGCAGAGGAGGCCCACCTCCCCACTTGTCTCCTCCTGGCTGCCCCTGAAACAGACCCTTGCTTCCTTCTCTGAGTAAGGGCCATGGGAACCCAGGTGGCAGGTAACAGGGTCATAGCTAGAGGGGAGGGCCAAGGGTCTGAAAACTCCCCAAGTCTGCAGTGAGAATTGTCCTTCCTTCAGCGAGGGACGGTCTCTCGGGGGTCCCTCAATGACTGTGCGGAGCTCAGCTTGCCTGCCATGGCCGACCTGCCCCTCAGAGGGCCTCAGCCCAGTGCATGGGAGTAGGCCATGGGCTTTCCAGAGCTCTTCTTCAGGTTTCCCTCTGGCTTGCTCCAGCCCGCCTAATTATTATCCTCCTGGTGGTCCCTGTGCATCCCTCTCTCTGAGCCCTCCAGGGCCTAAAGGAGGTCAAGGTATTGGTCCCCAGAGCCCAGCAGAGGGTGAACATTAAACCTTTGCATGGACAGAGAAGTAGTTTCTTTTCCAGGCCTGGCCTCCTGTCCCTCAATGGACTCTCAACTTGGCCCCCACCCCGTGTCCCCTCCAGGAACAGGAAAACCTGGCAGATGCCGAGGAGCGCTGCCACTTGCTGATCAAGTCTAAGGTGCAGCTTGAGGCGAAGGTGAAGGAGCTGAATGAGCGGCTGGAGGATGAAGAGGAAGTGAATGCTGACCTGGCTGCACGCCGGCGCAAGCTGGAGGATGAGTGCACAGAGCTCAAGAAAGACATTGATGACCTGGAGTTGACACTGGCCAAGGCTGAGAAAGAGAAGCAAGCCACTGAGAACAAGGTGTGGGCCAGCTGCAGAGAAGGGCTCAAAGCCCAGGGCCCAGGCTGGGACCAAGCTGGGGCCAGGCAGCTGCATGTGCCCCTCCAGACTCTGCTGGGCCCCTGCTGTGCACCCTGAGGCAGGTCACTGCCTCCTGTGGGCCTTGATTTCCTCATCTGTCAAATGGGGTGGGCAGCACTAATGTCATGGCTGAGGGTTCAGTGTGTAATTGCCCTTTGATAAGCTTGAAGTATGGGGCCTCTCGTACACTGTAGGTGCTCAGCAAATTCTAGCAGTTATCTGTCCCCAACTTCAAGCCGCTGGAGAGTAGGAGTGCCATATTCCTACCTCTGCATCCCCTAGATGCTTCCTGTCATTGAGCACTCACAACTGTTGTGGTTCACAGCACTGGTTGTACTGACTCCATTATATAGGAGGGAAAAGTGAGGCTGGGGCTGGTAAGCTGCTTGCTTAGGCTCTCACAGGTGTGCAGGGCTGAGCCTTCGCCCATTAATCCCTCCACACAGCCCGAGGAGGGCTCATCCTTGAGCTGGGAAGCATGGAGGCTTACAGTGAAATGATCACAGCTAGAAGGGGTGGTTGCCACCACCTGGCAGGTGGTGGCTGCTCAGCCAGAGTGCAGGGAGGGACTTCCTCACAGAGACCCTGGCCTTGGAACAGGTGAAGAACCTGACGGAGGAGATGGCCACACTGGATGAGTCAGTGGCCCGGGTGACCAAGGAGAAGAAAGCATTGCAGGAGGCACACCAGCAGGCCCTGGGCGACCTGCAGGCTGAGGAGGACCGTGTGAGTGCGCTGGCCAAAGCCAAGCTCCGGCTGGAGCAGCAGGTGGAGGATGTAAGTCAGGGCCACTCTGGGGGTTGTGGGGGTGGCAGGCAGGTGCTGGCGAGCCAGAGCTGAGCCCCGCCTCCTCCACAGCTGGAGTGCTCCCTGGAGCAGGAGAAGAAGCTGCGCATGGACACAGAGCGGGCCAAGCGCAAGCTTGAGGGCGACTTAAAGCTGACACAGGAGGCTGTGACAGACACTGCCCAAGACAAGCAGCAGTTGGAGGAAATGCTGAAGAAGTAGGTGTGGGGCTAGCAGGCCCTCCCGAGCCTGACTGGGTCCTCCTTCCCTTCTGGATGGTACCAGTCCCATTTCTGAGGAGGTTCAGTGTGTGTGTGTCCGTGGGCAGAGGTACTGAGAGATGGGGGTCACTAGGGCAGGGGTAACGTTCTGCCTTTCCTGGACCAGGGCTGAAGGCAGCAGGGTCCAGAGCAGCAGGAACATGGGGTGTGGTCACTTAGGGCCTTGGGGAAGTGCGGGCTGGGGGACCCCAGGTAGGTAGATGGCAGTTAGGCCTGGGTGGTTCATCCTACCCTGTGCTCCCAGGAAGGACTCGGAGCTGAGTCAGCTGAACCTGCGGGTGGAAGATGAGCAGCTCCTGGGTGCTCAGTTGCAGAAGAAGATCAAGGAGCTGCAGGTGTGCAGAGGGCCTGGGAGGGCCAGGCCAGGTCAGAAGCCACCAAGCTGACACCCTGTTCACCCTCCCCCAGGCACGGGCTGAGGAGCTAGAGGAGGAGCTGGAGGCTGAACGGGCAGCCCGGGCCCGCGTGGAAAAGCAGCGGGCAGAGGCTGCCCGGGAGCTGGAGGAGCTGAGCGAGCGGCTGGAGGAGGCGGGTGGTGCATCAGCTGGCCAGCGAGAAGGCTGCCGCAAGCGCGAGGCTGAGCTGGGCCGGCTGCGGCGGGAGCTGGAGGAGGCGGCACTGCGGCACGAGGCCACAGTGGCCACCCTGCGGCGCAAGCAGGTGGACAGTGCAGCTGAGCTGGGGGAGCAGGTGGACAGCCTGCAGCGGGTGCGGCAGAAGCTAGAAAAGGAAAAGAGTGAGCTGCGCATGGAAGTGGATGATCTGGGTGCAAACGTGGAGACCCTGGCCCGCAGCAAGGTGTCTGCCTTCTTCCTGACTACTGACCCTCCCTGACTAAATCAGTCCTGGCTAAGGAGCTGACCCTGTCCTCTGACCCCAGCTACCTCGCCCAGTACTGAGCCCACAGCAGCCTTCACTAAGTACCTGGTCCTGCCCCCTGGACCCATATATCTGGCATCTAACCCTTAGACCCCTGCAATTCTGACCCCAAACCCTGACTCCTAAATCCCATTCCCTGACTCCAAGTCATTTTGACCCAGCATTTAATTCCAACCTCAGACCCTTGAACTCTGACCTAATATATTATCTTGACTTTCCTGTTTTGAACCCAACCTTGACCTCTGACCTTTATACTACTTAATCTTAACTTCTGATCACTGTCCTCAGCTGGCTCCAGATCTGGTATCCTTACTTTCACCTGACTTGTCCTTGGGACCAATCTAGGCCTCCTACTTCTGAGGCCCCTGTTGAGATGTGAGCCCAGGAGCAGAATCCCTGACTCCAAACATGGGGCTTTGATTTCCCTTCAGTTCCTGGGCCTTTAGCTATTCAGTTCCTGATCCAAGGTCCCACCCCAGATCCTACCCTCTGATGCAGACCTGTCCTGACCCCAGGCCAGTGCAGAGAAGCTGTGCCGGGCCTATGAAGATCAGCTAAGTGAGGCCAAGATCAAGGTGGAAGAGCTTCAGCGGCAGCTGGCAGATGCAAGCACCCAGCGCGGGCGGCTGCAGACCGAGAATGGTGAGGCCAGGGTTCAGCTCCCACCCCAGGTGGGGTCTGCCTAGGTACTGCCCACACCCACCTGATCTGCCTGCCTGCAGGGGAGCTGGGCCGCCTGCTGGAGGAGAAGGAGTCTCTGATCAGCCAGCTGAGCCGTGGGAAGACCTCTGCTTCCCAGAGCCTGGAGGAACTTCGGAGGCAGCTGGAGGAGGAGAGCAAGGTTAGCCAGCACTGGTGACTGTCGCGTGGGCAGGTGTGCACTGGGGCTGTTGGCCCTGACCGATGCTAAGGCCACTGGTGTCCCTGCAGGCCAAGAGTGCACTGGCCCATGCAGTACAGGCTTTGCGGCATGATTGTGACCTCCTTCGGGAGCAGCATGAGGAGGAGGGTGAGGCCCAAGCTGAGCTGCAGCGGCTGCTGTCCAAGGCCAACGCCGAGGTAGCCCAATGGAGGAGCAAATATGAGGCAGATGCTATCCAGAGGACTGAGGAGCTAGAGGAGGCCAAGTGAGTGTCTGGAGGCCAGGTCATCACCACAGGTTTACGTCTGTGCCTGAGCCCTGGTGGGGAGTGAGGGGGTTACAGAGGCTGTTCTGCTATAGACCACTTTCCCTATACGTCCTCACCCTGTCTGGTCCGTGGCCCAGAAAGAAGCTGGCCCTACGACTGCAGGAGGCAGAAGAGGGCGTAGAAGCTGCAAATGCCAAGTGCTCGTCACTGGAGAAGGCCAAGCTACGGCTGCAGACGGAGACAGAGGATGTGACGCTGGAGCTGGAAAGGGCAACTTCAGCGGCTGCTGTGCTGGATAAGAAGCAGCGACATTTGGAGCGGGCTCTGGAGGAGCGGAGGCGGCAGGAGGAGGAGACACAGCGAGAGCTGGAGGCGGCACAGAGGGAAGCTCGTGGCCTGGGCACTGAGCTCTTCCGGCTTCGGCACAGCCATGAAGAGGCACTTGAGGCCCTGGAGACATTCAAGCGGGAGAACAAGAATTTGCAGGGTAAGACCTAGTGTCGGGAGGACCTTAGCATTACCCTGGAGCAAGGGTGAAGGAAGTAATCTGGATTGGGGCTCGAGTCATGGGAATGGCCTCTCAATGCCCTGTCCTCTCTGTAGAGGAGATTAGTGACCTCACAGATCAGGTCAGCCTCAGTGGGAAGAGCATCCAGGAACTGGAGAAAACCAAGAAGGCACTGGAAGGGGAGAAGAGTGAGCTCCAGGCCGCACTGGAGGAGGCTGAGGTCAGGGATGTCCACAGGGATGGGTGGATGCTGACCCATGATTCCCTGGTCTCTCTGCTCCCTGAACACCCCCCACCCTGTCCCCACCCATACTGCGTACTCTATGTTCCCAGGGGGCCCTGGAACTGGAGGAGACAAAGACTCTGCGGATCCAGCTGGAGCTGTCCCAGGTCAAGGCGGAAGTGGACCGGAAGCTGGCAGAGAAGGATGAGGAGTGCACTAACCTGAGGTCTGGCTGCTGCCCTTCTCCCGGCAGAGAAAGGACAGAAAGCAGTGTCTGTGCCTATGGTGGCATGCTGAGCTGGACATCTAGTCTTCCCCTGCCACATGGCTTTCTCAGGTCCCCATTCCAGAGGTGAACCTCCCGGAAGCTAAGGGAAACCCAGGGTCACACAGGTCAACCCAGAGTTTACTCCATGTCTGTCTCTGGGCCTCACTCTATAGAGAGCAACAGGTAACACAAAGGGCTTTAAAACAGGGCAGGAAGACTCCTCCCCCAAATGGGTCTCCATCCCCAGCAATCCTTGGGCATTTGTGAGGGCACGTGGGTTGCTTGTGCCACTCCTTTCTCACGTGCCCAGCCTACCCCATATCCTGCCTTCCCACAGGCGCAACCACCAGCGGGCCGTGGAGTCTCTGCAGGCTTCCCTGGATGCAGAGACCCGGGCCCGCAATGAGGCACTGAGGCTCAAGAAGAAGATGGAGGGTGACCTCAATGACCTGGAGCTGCAGCTGGGCCACGCCACCCGCCAGACCATGGAGGCACAGGCAGCCACACGGCTGCTGCAGGCCCAACTCAAGGAGGAGCAGGCAGGGCGAGACGAGGAGCAGAGGCTGGCTGCGGAGCTTCGAGAGCAGGCACAGGCCTTGGAGCGCCGGACAGCATTGCTTGCTGCTGAGCTTGAGGAGCTGCGGGCTGTCCTGGAACAGGGAGAGCGCAGCCGGCGGCTGGCAGAGCAGGAGCTGCTGGAGGCCACTGAGCGACTCAATCTCCTGCATTCACAGGTAGGGATGGGACAAGGATGCCCACAGGAATGGGGGCAGAGGGGCGTGCTGGTCAGCTGAGACTCTGCTTCCCCCTAGAACACAGGTCTCCTGAATCAGAAAAAGAAGCTGGAGGCAGACTTGGCCCAACTGAGTGGGGAAGTGGAGGAGGCTGCCCAGGAGAGGCGGGAAGCTGAGGAGAAGGCTAAAAAGGCCATCACCGACGTGAGGCTCAGCAGCAGGATTGGGGGTGTGCAGGGCAGAGCCCAGAGGAAACTCCCTGGGGCTTGTCCCCTTCTGAGCACACCATCTCCTCCACAGGCGGCCATGATGGCCGAGGAGCTGAAGAAGGAGCAAGATACAAGTGCACACCTGGAACGGATGAAGAAGACCCTGGAACAGACCGTGAGGGAGCTGCAGGCCCGCCTTGAGGAGGCTGAACAGGCTGCCCTTCGGGGTGGGAAGAAGCAGGTGCAGAAGCTGGAGGCCAAGGTACGTGCGGCTCTGCAAGTCCTTACCCAGCAGGGTGGGTGGCGGGGCAGGCTCAGCCAGCAAGCCCACCCATGGCTGCCCGCAGGTGCGGGAGCTGGAGGCCGAGCTCGATGCAGAGCAGAAGAAGCATGCTGAGGCCCTTAAGAGTGTGCGCAAACATGAGCGCCGGGTCAAGGAGCTTGCGTACCAGGTGGGTGACAGGGTCTACCCTGGGGGGTGGCCCCGGAGCCAACCCAGTTTGGGCACACCCTGAGTCCCTTTTGCCTGCCTAGGCTGAGGAGGACAGGAAGAACCTGGCTCGAATGCAAGATCTGGTAGATAAGCTGCAAAGCAAGGTCAAGAGCTACAAGCGCCAGTTTGAGGAGGCGGTGAGCACACTGGGGTCTGGGCACCCGGGCTGGTCAGGATGCCAAGAGTGACTCAATTTCACCTGTGGCTCCAGGGCCTGTTGGTGGCCTGCGGCCAGGTAAGGTGGCAGTACAGGCTCCCCTGAAGGGTAGCAGCTCCCTCCTTCTGGCTCAGTGATGGACCTCAAATCCCTAACATCCCCAGAAGAGACTGAGCTGTCTGGCCCCAGGCACTTTCCCTTGGCTAGGCCTGGAGGTGACCTAATGGGCAGGGTGGCACACAGACATGTCTTGAAGGAGTTTCCACTTCCTTCTTCCTGCTGTGAGTCCTGGTGAGGGGTTAGGTGGAAAAAGTGGAGGACCCGAGTGAGCATTTCAGTTTCTAAAGGGGAATCAAGGCCTTGCATGTGTCCCCAGGAGCAGCAGGCCAGCACCAACCTGGCCAAGTATCGCAAGGCTCAACACGAGCTGGATGATGCAGAGGAGCGGGCAGACATGGCAGAGACGCAGGCCAACAAGCTGCGGGCACGGACCCGGGATGCCCTGGGCCCCAAGGTGAGGGGTCTGAGGGGCACTGCCCTCCATGTCGGGAGTGTGTGGGTGGAAACAGGTGTTACAGCTCACTCTGCCTCCCTTGCCTCTTAGCACAAGGAGTGACAGCCTGAGCCCCCATGCTCTGAGGAGGGACATTTGCTGAGATCCTGTCTTCTTTTCACTCCCATCTGCTGCCACTTACCCTCCTAAGCCCTGGAACACCCTGAATAAATGCCTCGTCTGCATCAATAGCTGTGTCCTTATTCCTTGTAATTAAAAAGAGGGAAGGGAACAAAATCAGGTCCACATCAGTCATTTAAAATAAAGTTCTTTAATAGTCTCCGTTTAATTGGTTTATTTGCTGTTAATAAATTGGCAACACAGGAAGGGCCAAGGATAAGCTCCCGGCCAGGCTCCTATGTTTGGGCTCAGGCAGGAGATGCTGCCCTGAGGCAGGGCAGGCACAGCCACCTCATGCCCCAAGGGATGGAGAGAAGAGGTCCCCCACTTCTTGGGGAACCTTCTGGGATGAACATAGCGGCCAATGAGCAAACAGAACCAGAGGAGCTAAAGGAAGACGAGGGAGGGAGAGGTTGACAGATGGGCAGACCTGGGGGAAGGTGGCATTCCCTGGTACCCCCAGGCCTGCCCAAGGCTCAGGACCTCTGCCTGTGCCCAGAGGCTCAGCTCACAGATGGCGGGCCCATATCTCCTTTGCCACCCCAGGACAGCCAAGAGCCTGGACAGGAGCTCAGACAGAGCCATTTTCAAATGTCCTCTTCCTCTGGGCAGTCCAGCAGGGCCCTGTGTTGTGAGGGATGGGTGGGCATGGTGTCCCTGTCCCGATCATGAGGCTCCCTCATGATCGGGGGCCCCTAGACCCAGGGGCCGAGGGCCTGTAGGATGCTCCCTCCCACCATCGAGCCTGTACTTCAGGACCTGGGACAGGCAGGCAGCAATGGGGAGGCCAGAGAGGGATGGAACAGGCAGGCGTGTGGCATGGGCACCCACATACACCTATGCTGGCGCTGGCCCCGGCCCAGCAGCCTCCCAAGGCCTGACCCCAGGTCACTCCTCAGTGAAGTCCTTGTCTATGTCCATGTAGGGCTCGTCAATGTAGCTGACAAGGGCAGAAGGTGACTGGCGGTCTGGGTTCAACAGGATGGACACTGTCTCCTTCCAGTATGAGAAGCTGATACAGGAGCTCTGAGTAAAGAGAGAGGGGCTAGAGGGTGCCTGGATGACCCAAGCCAAGCCAGAACCCTGAGGGACAAAGAGCAGCCTATCCCATGATCTAGGTGAGGACACCTCACCTGAAACAACCCTCTGAGGGACCCTGGGTCTGTGTGTTCACTGCCCGCCTGCCACCCACTCAGGACTGGGGCACTCACGTTCTCCAGGCAGGTGCTATCCTTGTCTTTGTGCAGGTAATGCTGCTGCCAGAAGCGCAGTAGGTTGTGGAAGTTATTGAGCAGGAAGCCAGGATACTTTTTGCTGTGTTCCATCCGCTGCAGCAGGCGCAGATACAAGGGCAGCCTCTCTTTCCGTCGGGCCAGCATAAGGATCACCAAGCTAGTGTTGAGGCAGCTGACGTTCTCCTGCAAGGCCGCAGGCAGCTGGGCTGGGTGTATGCTGGCAGCCCCAGTGGATGTTGGAGACCTTAGGTGGACCCCAGGCAGAGAGGAGGGCATCCCAGGCCTAGGCCCTATAGGGCCTTGGCACGGGCTATGGGCCACCACTGAGGTGCTCATGCCTGAGCATCTTCATGTTCCTCACATGCGCCTACCCCCATCCCCACCCTGATGGCACCATCTGTCCTTGTCTAGATCTTGGCTCAGCTATTGCTTCTTCCAAAAGCTTTGATCCTTTGGCAAGGCTGGGTGCACGCGGTAGTTATCTCAGAACTTTCATTCTCCACTACACTGTGAGCCTTGGGAGGGAAAAGTCTTTGTCTGTGTATCCCCTGCCCCCACCCCGGGCCTGGCCTCCTGATATGGTTTAGATCTAAAAGGTCCCCCAAACATTTCTTGTGTTCAGAGGTGGGGCTTTTCAAAGGTGATTTGATCATGGGGCACTGTACTCATCAATGGATTAATCCACTGAGGAGCTCATAGCTGAATGTGCCATGAAGGTGGGTCCTGGTCAGAACAGGTGGGTCAATGGGGTATGACCTGGAAGGGTGTATTCTGTCCCTGGCTCCTCCCTCTTCACTCTGCTCCCTGGATGCCATGGGTTGGGAGCTTTCCTCTGCTGTGCCCTCTCACCAAACCATTTCTTTGGCGCCACCTCACCATGGACCAAATTAAACCTCTTCTCCTTTAAATTGTGGGTGTTGGGTATTTTGTCCCAGTGACAGGAAATGGGACTGATACACCTCCCTCATGTTTGTTAGACCACAGAACCTGAGAGGTACTAGTATTTCCCCATTTTAGAACAGTGGGGAGTGAAGTTCAGAGAAGGGAAGGCTGCCCAGCTATTTAGTGAAAGGGCTGGAGGGATTCTCAGGCCCAATTCTATGACCTGGCACATACCAGGAAGAGACGGGGAGTCATAAGAATGTTGTGCCCATCTTGCCTGACTCAGTCTGTGACCTCAGAGGCTTGCTGTCTTGCGTTTGCCCCCATCTGTAAAATGGATGGCACTTTGCAAAGCCCTTGAGAGAAACACACTTAGATTAACAGTAGGAGACACAACTCTACTGGGCTCCAGGATGGGAGAAATGGTTTCCAGTCTACCTTTCCCAAGTGCCAACTGGCCAGGGCCTCTCACCTGGGTCAGTGTCTGCACGTGGATGATATTGATGAGGCGGAAGAGGAAGGACATCTGTGTGGGCACCTGGGATATGTAGGCGAGCAGGCGGCACTCAGACAGGACCTCAGCCACTGCAGAGGGAGGCAGAGGTGTAACAATAGGCTCAGGCCCTGTGGCCAGGCCACCTATGCCTCCCTTGGGTCTTGACTCCATATACCTCAGGGACTCTCACCATCAAAACAACTACAGGAAATACCGCAGTAGCCAGAACAATCAGCCTCCAGCTGTTCCACCACCAGGCTAAGCTAAGCCTATGTTCTGAGCCCCCACCTGGTTCTTTGGAACCATGCTCAGTGAGCAGCCCTCCTAGCCAACCTGGGACCCGACTGAGCGCCTCTGTATTATACACAGAGAGAATGTTCATTCACAGGCAGACAGACTGATGACACTAATTAAGAAAAAGAGTGAAAAGCTGGGTGTGGTGATATATGCCTGCAATCCCAGCACTCTGGCAGGCGGAGGCAGGATTATAAGCAAATCAGCCAAGACCAGCCCGGGAAACTCAGTGAGGCCCTGTCACAAACAAACAAATTTAAAAAATAAAATATAAGCGGCTGGGGATTTAGCTCAGTGGTGCTGCACCTGCCTGGCAAGCTCAAAGTCCTGAGTTTGATTCCCAGTACCACACAAAAAAAATAAAACAAAAAAATTTTTTAAAAAGGCTGGGAGCTGGGGATTCAGCAGTTCTGCAGCCTGCTCTGAAAGTTCAAGGACCTGAGTTCGATCCCTGGTACAAAAAAAAAAAAAAGGCTGGGAATAAAAAATTAAATAAATTAAAAATAAATTAGAATTTAAAAATTAAAATAAAAAATAAAATAGGCTGTGTAAGAAGGTCCTGGATTTAATCTCCAGTACCACCAAAAACAAAAAACAAAAAACAAAACTGAGTGCAAGACACTTCAAGTCATTTTCTACAGTTCCTAATGTGATTAGTTTCCCACACAGCTCTCATGTGTGTCTGTGCCCGCCGTCGGGTCACAATGCACTCCAGCCCCAAGCAAACAGCTTCCTATACTTACTGGGGGGTGGGGGCAATAATGGACTGTGCCAAAGTCCATGGGGCTGTTCCCCTGAAATGGACCCTTTAAACTTTTGAGAATTTGCTGGATGCCACAGACCTCGGGGTTCGGGGGGGAGCACATGTATGCGCAAATCCCCAGATGTGTGTGTGAAGTTCTAGGCAAGGTCCTCCCTCACCCCCAGCACAACCATTACGCTGCTGCGCTGGGATACAGAATCCCATGCAATCCCAGCCCAGAAGGAAAGGGGGACTGTCATTTGTTTTTGCATTTTGCTGACAACAGTGGCTTTCCTTCATCAAAATGTTGTACATGCTCATTAAAGGAAGCAGATACAATACACAAAGCAGCTGAGCAAACTGGCCAAGACCAAAGACCACCACCTTGACACCAGCCACGTGAGTGCTAGGGCAGCTACTTCTATTGTTTCTGCCTTTTGACTGGAGGCCAGTGTCTGACACCAGCACAGGCACACTGCACCCTGGCATCCTGGCTTTTCCTTACCTTTCATGTCCACCTGGTTTTCAAATCGGTCCAGTGACAAAGTGACGCAACGCACCAGCATGTTGGAGTCCACAAGGGAGCTGTTGATCTGCTTCAGGAACACCTGGAACTGAAGCAGAGATGGTGCTCATGGGAGGCAGCAGGGTACTGGCCAGGGCCCAGGGTAAACAGTCACCACCAGGGACATCAGCAATCCTTTGCCTCAGCCCGCTGCTTTGCAGACAAACAAGCTGAGGGACCTGCTCTCCCCATCCCACTGTAAAGATCTGACATCTTGTCCAGTGGTTCTGCACTGAGCATACTGTGTTCTTCTAACTTTAACTTCAACTGATTTCGGTTGGGTCTGTGTCACACCCTTTTGGAACCCAATATGCCAGGCCCAGTTCTCCTTTCTGGACCTCCCACTGTGGCATGCACCACACAGCACCCAGCAATGTCACATCCCACCCATTCCTACCCCCATTCCCCTATATGGAGCTAAGATTTTCATCCCCGTATTCCCAGGAGAAACTGGCACAGAGTCTAGGAGAAACTGGCACAGAGTAGATGCTCATGAATGTTTGCATGAACACTGGATCCCAGCACACTCCCACTGAAAACCCACTCTGGAAGACAGGCAGACCAGGGGCACTTTAAGGTGACTCCAGGACAACACAGCAACCCCACGAGGCCCTAGGTCAGCCTTACCTTTGCATCAGTGTTGATGTATTTATTGAATCTCTTGAATGCATCAACGTTGAACTTCATCAGCTCTCCCAGAAGGTCAAAGTAGCTCTGCAGCACATCCCTCGACTTGCACTCACTGTCCACAATGCAGTACAGGATGTGCTGGGGTGAGGAGGAAACGAGGTGAAGGTGTGGATGTGGCTGCCCCTGCCTGGCTCCCACTGGGACCTGGCATGGAGCTCAGACAATACATTTGCTTTGAGCAGGCATTTAAGTTGATGGAACCTGCAACCTGGTCTAGATTTGTGAGGATGCTGGTGGCTTCAAGGGCAGGGCCAAGGGACACACCTTCCTGGCAGGGCCATGGGTTGGGGATATAGCACATCTTTCTCTCACTTGACCAAACTCAGAGTTGAAGCCTCTAAGATGTTCTGTGGTCACTAATGCGGCCAGGGCTCTCCACCTCCCAGGCCCAGTTCTAACACTGGCCACTGCCCAGGCATGGAGGCCACTCAAGTAAATGAAGGGCAGAATATAAGGGTAGAAAACACTTTTTGCCCAATGGGTTCTGTGTTTATGAATGAAACTGTTAAAAGTTTACATCAAAATCAATGAATTTTTATTAAGAACATAAGGCCAATTTAACTTCCTGATAAAGTTCTCTATGACAGTTAAACTATTTCCAAAGTTTTCCATTTTCTTCTTGAAATTACATTGATTTGCACCAATTCTTTTCCATATGAGTTTTATAACAATTAATAGGTCAGTTTCTTGTCTATTTCAATTTTTTAAAACCAATTCGAATTTTGGCCATTTTGCTCCCCACCTTTTGCTTTTTCTGTAGATCATAATTCAATAAGGAAAATTAACTTTTTCTCAATACCAAAAGAGCATCAGGTTTCACAGGCTTGCTGGATACTCTAGACCAGTGGCGGCAAACCTGTGGCATGCATGCTGCAGTGGGCTCTATCACTGAAAGCTCTAAAAGGTTCGCCATCACTGCTCTGGACACTCAACCTCGGGATGGCCATCCTCAAGTTCCTCAATCACTCCCTAAGCACCCATGAGGGACCCGCAGTTGGAAACCCACGGCAAACATGAGGGCAATCTGCACTGACACTTAAAACAAGAGCTGGTCTGTTCCTGACGATCTGTTCGAGGCTCAGGATGGGGAATTGATGCATGGGGCTGGGGATGATCGCCACCCGACACCCTGGCTCCTCAGGCCATACCTCCAGAAGGCCTCGCTTCAGCAGGAACATCTGGTCTGCATAGGAGGTGGTCCCTCGGAGGAAACTCTCCACAGCCCGGGCTTGCCAAAACCTGTGACCCAAACATTGACTCCTGGCCCAGGGGCTAAGGCTGCCCTTTCCTGGCCCAGGTTCAATTCCCCCCAGGGGTTGAGAGATGCTTATTCCCTTTTCATTTTTTTGACATTTACTGAACATCTACCATGCTTCAGATCTCATCCTAGCCCTTGGGGAAACAGCATTGAGCAAGAGAATTCTGACAGCTCACTGAGAAGCAGTCTTCAATCAGGGTCAGTCTGGAAAGGGTTGGGTCACAAAGAAGGTGGCATCTAGGCTCCAAGAACTGGCTTCAGCAAGTCCTATGAGGAAACATTCTAGGCTTTTCCCCTTTCAGAAGAATGAAGTGATATGGAATTGGGGACCCCGAATGTCTGTGGAAAGAAAGGCACCTGTGGACTGACCACTGAGTTCCAATGTGCTGGGGCAGCCTACAGTAGAGGCAGCTGATGTTGACCAAGGGGCTCAGAGGGCTCTGCTGGATCCATGAGGAGAGTCTGGATAAGGCAGGCTGCGGTGCCAGGGACCCACTGGGGACAGAGCCCACTGAGTTTCAACCCAGCCCTGCTGGAATTCTTCCCACTTGCAGCCTTTGAGAGTCATTTCTGAGGGGTCTAGAAGTCAGAGCAGACCTCCGCCAGCCCCTGCTAGGGAAAGGCTTCCCTTCATTCCTACAGCTTCTTGCTCCCTTTCCATGCTGCACTGAAACCAGTTTCTTTTCATCTCTCTTTTCCACAACCCCAGGGAGTGCCATGTGGCCAGGGCCTGTAACCCATTTCTCTCCCACCTTGCCAGTGCCAGCACATTACAGGTGCTTAGTGAATGCTTAGTGAATGCTTCACCTCTTAACACATCCTGCTGGTATACCACAGGAGCACGACACTCACCTGCTGAATCACACGGAGCCAGGCAGCAGTCAAGCATCCCACTAAAACCCAACAGTGACCACACTGCAGGGATGGGCGCTGGGAGCTAAAGGGCATTTCTAAATACCTGCAACATGTGGCTCCTGGGCCCCTCGAAAGTGTCAGGTACCCATCTTGAGACTCACCTGAAAGATGACTCGGCTGGCTCCTTCTTCATGACCTGTAGCAGACGAGTTAACAAGCCCCTCTTCCCATCACACACCAAACTCCTGAAATTAAGAGACAGGGTATTGGTAGCAGATCTGAGACGATGACAGGGGCCTTTGGGCTGGGTCATTCTGCGGCTTAGGTAAAAAGGGGGGATATTTCTGAGTCTGTAGGGTGTCCTCCTGCTCCACTGGGACCACAACCCTCAGTCATCAACTGAGCAGCCAAGTGAATTGCCCATACCCCAGGCCAGCTCTGCCCTCCACACCCGCTGGCAAGAGGCCAGAGAACACCCAGAGTCACAGAGGGTTCAGAGCTGCTAGAGGAAGAGCCACTTACACCACTGGTGGGTTTGATACAGGCCATGACAGAGTCTGCCCCCTGGGGCAAACTCCGTACCCACAGGCTGGTGCCCAGGGTCCTCCCTCCCTAGGTTCAGTTCCAGCTGGTGGTAGGCAAGAACCCACTGTGTCTCCAGGTCTATAAAAGCAAAGGCAGTAGGTGGGGAAATGACTCTTGCCCTGTCATAGGGGAAAGAAGATGGCCAGGCTGGGTTCTGGGCCCTCATCAAAATCTCTTAAATAAAGCAGCTCTATTTTTTTTTTTTTTTTTTGGTGGTAGTGACCTCTGCACTAAGCTGCAGCCCTAGCACTTTTAAAAATTTTTTATTTTGATGCCACCTGCCTCACAAGCTCAAGGTCCTGAGTTGGATCCCTGGTACAAAAAAAAAATTTTTTTAATTTTGAGACTGGGTCTCACTATGTCACTAAGTTGCCCAGGCTGGGCTCCAGAACTTGCAATTCTCCTGCCTCAACACCCAGAGTGCTGCTGGGATTACGGGCATGTACCACCATAGCTGTTAGCTGGCTAATAGCTCTACTTTTATACCTTGCAGACATCAGGGCAGGGCCGCATCCAATTTCATCTGAATGAGGAGCTCTGCTGCCTTCAAAACAGGGCTGGGAAGTTACAGCCCTGGTTGCTGGATAAGGTCCACCCTGTTCTGGCTCCTGTGAATCTGTCACCTCACTGCCCTGCTCCAGAAGACAAGGCAAACATAACCAGGTAATAGGACTTCACTGCTGGTGTGGGACAGGGGCCTGTTTCTCTTTGCTTTGCTTGGCACAGCTCCCACTGGGCAGAAAAGAAGCACATCAGCAAAGGTGCCCTATGCATGTGGCAAGGGGAGGGAAGGGCACAGGCAGCCTCTAGCAGGAGGCTACTTGGAGCCTCTCTCTGCTCCCTCATCTGTGAACAGGAGGTGATGGTGGCACTTCTCTCCTAAGGCCGCTGAAGCTCCAGCAAAAAAATCCAGGGGACATAAGCACCTGGCACACAGAGCCCTGTGGATGTGACAGCTATGTGTGACAAAGGGCAAGTGTGCACACTTGTGCGTGGCCATCTGGGAGCCTCCGAGCATGCAGGTGGTGGTGGTGGCAGAGGTGGGGGTGGGGGTTACAGTTGCCTGCCACCCAGGCTCACCTGTCAGTGTTGAGGACGGCTTCTACTTCAGGGATGTTGGCCTTGAGGGAGATGGCACTGAGTTCATTCAGCTCCTGGTTGTTGAGCAGCAGGTACTTGTTCCTAAAACAAACCAGGTGAGGGTGGGGGTTAAAGGACAGGAACTGGGGGTGCCAGTAAACAGTGCACCAGTGCAGGGAGTCCCCACACATTTCTGGTGGAGAGAGAAGCTGGAAATCCACCAGGCACGTTCCTCTCCAGGTCCTGTCAGCCTGCACCATCATTCTGCAGGAGGGGACTCAGGGCCTTAGCATCTCTAGGCCTTTCTGTTGTATACTCAACATTTCATCTTGACTTCTCAAAGGCATCTGTGCCTCAGCATGTCCGCTTAGATCTGTCATCCTACTCCTCTGGCCTGGTCCTGCTGTGGCACTTCCGGTGGCCACGGTCATACCAGCAGAGGCCTGGTTAGCTGTGACACACTCTCCTGCCCCTCCCATCCAGGCCTGTCACCCGCTTCCTACAGAGTCTCCCATAGGCATTGAGTCCTCACACAGCTCCCAGGGTGCTCTTCAGTGACCCTGTTACCATCTAATAAAATGCTTCCTCTGCTTCCTACTGCTTTGGAACATATAACATCTAAGGCTGTGACCTGTGTCCCACAGCCACAGGTCACCACTGAGCTGTGGCTGAGTCGAGCCCACACCTCTCACTCCACCTGGCTACCCTGACTTTCCTGACCACACCATACACCTCCTGCAGGGGCTTTTGCATGGGTTCTGGCTACAACGCTCACCCTCTTGCTCTGCCTTTTCACTTTATTTACTCCTAATGACCCTTCCAGCCTCAGCTGTCAAGTTACTTCTGCAAGGAAGAGTCCCTGAGCACCGCTGGCCAGTCAGGATGCTGGCCAACTGTCACCCCACACAATCATGCTCCTTCTTTCCCAAATACCATGTCCATTTGTTACCATATATCCATCTCTTGGTGACATTCTCTGAGTAATGTGTAACTTCCTTCCCACACCGTATCCTTTATGATAGGAGGGGCTGTGGCTCCCCTCAGTCACCCCTGCATCCCCAGCTTGGCATACAGAAGTGCTGATTTGAGAGTCAGACAGAAGCTAAGGACTCACTGTCTCAAACAATACACAAAAACCTAGTGCACTTTTACAAACTATTGGCCTTCAGCCAGAGAAGCCCTCACAGGGGCCAGTACATGATGACAGCAAATTTAATCCCCTGGGCCACATGTATTTTCAGGTATGTTCTGTTTGCTCATACAACGTTCCTAAAGAATTTAAACACTTAAAAATCAGAACTTGACCCCTCTGTAGCGCAAAACCAAACCAAACCACCGCCTTTCATATAAACCTTAATTTCTGCCTGCCTTTGGGGGGAAAAAATCTAAAGCTATACCGTAATGGGCCTGGGTCCCTGTCGCTGGAGCTGAGCAGCAACCTGTTGTTCTGAAGGTCAAGGGTTAGTTACTATTCCTTCTTCCTTACACTGTTTTTCTTACAGCGCTGAATCATTTTCCTGTACATTCTCCATCAGATTGAAAAATAAAAAATAAGTGAGCAGAATATCTCAAAAAAAAAAAAAATGGGAGAAAGCATGTGTTGTGGAGGTGAAAAGCCCTCCCTCCACGTGTCCAGCTGGGCAGCTCTGCCTGTGTGAGGTTCAGGGGGCAGCTGATTCCAGGGGAGGTAAGAGGGCAGCACTTCTCCCTGCAGGGACGCACGCGTACTTACTCGTGGTGGTCACTGAAACTCTGAAGAAGCCTCAGAAACTGGATCTTCAAGGTGATGTCCTAGAACACATGTTAAAACCAGTCACAGGGTTTCTAAATAAGACAAGGCTGAGGCTCTTGTGAGAGCTTGGCATGACACTCTGCTTCTTTGAATCTCTGTCCTCACACATCATAAGAGCTTTTCTTTAGCTAGAAAACAATATGGTCAGACCTCCACATCTGGCCCATGGCAAATTAAACGAAAGTGGACCCTTCCTGCTACAAACATCCTAGAGTATTGGATTAAAAAAAAATCACCCAAATTCTTTTAAATGTGAGGCTATGTTCATAAGCTGGAAAGGAAATCTGGATGCAACAGAAACGAAGGCCTGAGTCTGGAGCTCTGAGCCCAAGGGCTGATGCTCAGGTATTTGAGGGCAGTGTGCGGCGGAAGAAGGGGGCCTAGTCACAGCTGGGCTGGAGTTCTCACGTACTGCAATGACAGACAGGACCCCAGGTCTGTGCAAAGATCTGACCTATGTTTCAGAGAGCTATCAGGGAAGCCTGATTCTGCCCAGCGCATAGCTGGCAGTGGGGGGAACCTCCCAGGAGAAGTGGAAACTCACACGCATACTAGCAGAGTGGCAGGGCCAAGACACAAAACATGAGAGCTAACCATAGGACAGATCCAGCCCCTGAAGGACCTGCCAGACAAAAACAAGGGTGCCCTACAGAAATACTTGGAGGGCTGAAGCTACAGAAGTCCCCTAGGAAAGCAACCCCTTGTGGAAAGGGGCCTCTTACAAAGGTTACAAAACAAGAGGCAATACCTCATCCTGCAGGGCTGATGACCCAAACACAAGAAAGAGACCCCAAATGATTCAAGAAATAACATCCAATTGAAGAAAAAGGCAAGAGAGTCACAGGATGAACAAACACCATGTAGTTTTTGGAAAAGAGTCAGAATGTCTAAAAATGTAAAATGTATTCACTTGAAGTTAAAAACAGCCAGGAGTGGTGGTGCGGGCCTATAATACAGCACTCTGAGAGGCTGAGGCAAGAGGAAGGTAAGTTTGAGCCCAGCCTGGGCAACTCAGCAACTGAGTGATACCCTATCTCAAAATAAAAAGTAAAAATTGGGGTTGGGATATAGTTCACTGTGAAAGCCCTAGGTTCAATCTTTCAAAAGAAAAAAAAGTATTTCCATAAAGATGAAGGCGTTGGTGCAGATCTTCTCTAAGTTAGCTTCCATTAATGGGATCATAAAGTATGGCTTTCAGTTTTTGCTCTACTCCCAGAAAACAAGGGGTCAGAGGATCAGCAGCAGGGCTTGAAACAACTACTAGTGATTAAAGTTCCATGTGCCCATGGGGTCCCTTGCTTACCGGGCTACAGTCACAGTTTTGGTTGTGACCATGGAGGACGAGGGCAGATGCTGAATGTTTTCTCCAAATCAGCTTGTCAAACAAATTATTGAGTCCAGGGATCAGCTTAAACTCTGCAATCATTCTGTGAACCTGGACGGGGTGGGAAGGGAAAAGCTTTAAGACAAATGTGCTTTGAAGACCCAGCAGAGTCTCACGCTCCCCACAGACAATAATGATCCTTAGGATGAAAAAAGCAATAGTGAGCATGGAGTGCTAGGGTTTAAAGAAAACATCCACACACACCCTGCCCACACACAAACACATCTTTTAATTTGCTCATTACTGCTTACAAGAGTCCTACAAATTACATTGTGTGAAAGGGCCTATCCTAAGAGCGTGGGTTTTGGATTCCGATAGTTCTGGGTTTACTCTTAGCTCCACTATGTGCAAGGTCTGGAACCTTCAGCAAATCCCTAACATTTGTTTCCTTGTCATGTAATTAAGATGGAAATATATCATACACCAGAGGATAAATTTTAATGGGGGTATAAATATTAAAAAATGAAACTCTAATGATCCTAGAAAAATCTATGTGAAGACTTCTTAATTAATGACCCAAGAGTGGGAAAGCCTTTCTAAAGGATTATACTAAAGCTGGAAGTCAAGAAAGAAGACTGTTGATTTCAACCACACAAAGCTTTTAACATTGTGCATAGCAAAACTCACAATACAAAGTCACAAGTCAAACATGACAAATGGAGAACATACACCGGCAATTCATATAAGCAGAACAACTGTCCTCTTTAAGGAGTCCTAAAAATTTCTAGACAAAAAGACCAACCTCCCACACATGCCCCCAAAAAAGATGAAGGACAGGTAGATAGAAAGGATTCTTTTCTTAAATATATGAAAAGACTCAACTTCACTTACATGTTAAGAGAAATTCAAATCCCAACTGATTTTTTACTTTTTTAGTTGGGCAAAGGAAACAAGGTTCTTCCTGACTTTGGTATCAATTTGATGACTTGGGCCTCGGGCAGGCATATCAGCACTGCCTATCCTATGGAATGACTGCTACTATCTTATCTTCATTAATACCAGAGGGGTCAAACTTATGGCATTTTGGAAATGGGATCTCACCCAGTGTCCTGGTTTCACATGCAGATGACCGTATGCTGAGGACTCTCAAAGTTACTCCTCCAGCCTCGACTCCAACTGCCGATCATCCCAATACCGATTCTAACAGATACCTCACACCCACCTCGTTCGGAGCCAAACTCCTCATCTTTCTCCCTAAACCTGTCCATGTGCTGCTCATCCCATGCACATCTTAATCATCTCAATCAATGGCAAATTCATCTTCCCACTCGCTTAGGCCAAAAGCCCTAGGGTCACTTTAACTACTCCTTTCTCTTATGTTCACATCCAATCATCAGCAGATCCTGTCTATTCCATCTTCAGAATATATCCCAAATGCAACCACCGCCCTAACCCCCGACTCCATCTGGTCGGTCACAGCTACAATCGCTTAGCTCAATCACAAGGGTCCCAAAGGATTCTCCTGGTTCCCATCCTTGCTGTTTCTACTCTCACACAACAGTCAGAGACAGCCAACTTCTCACCTCATTCAGAGTAAAAGCTGGTTTTTAAATAGCTTACGACAGCCTGACACAAGCTGGCCTGCGATTCCCTCAGTGTTTCCTTTCTGTTCTCCCACCAGGCCCACTTCCCCCTCAGGAGTATTTCTCCGTCTAGCTGGTCACTGCCAGAGATCGCAGCCTGCTGGGCTCCCTCACTTTCTTCCGGATGCTGCCATTCCAAATGGTATCTTTAAATGAGTCTTTTCCCTAGCTACCCTCTCTAAAACTGTACCTTTTTTTTTTTTTTTTGGTACTGGGGATGGAACTCGGGGTCCTTGCGCTTGTGTAGCAGGGGGCAAAACCACTGAGCTAAATCCCCGGCCCTGTACCTTTTTTTTTAACTTAAAATTTTTATTAGGGCCGGAGATTTAGCTCAGTGGTTCTGCCACCTGCCTCGAAAGTGCAAGGTCCCAAGTTCGATCCCTGGTACCAAAAAAAAAATTTATTTATGATAAAACAAAATTTACCATCTTAACCATTTTTGATGTGCAGTTCAGTGTTAAATACACTCACATTTTAAAATTGTTATTAGCACATGTTTGCAGTACATAATGATTACACTCACTGAGGGGAGTTGGCGCATGCACCTCATCTGTCATCCGGGGTTGTGTGAAGTTCAGGGTCTAATTCAGAAAGGTGCTTGGGGGCTGCTGAGCTCCCAGCCTTGCTTGCCTGAAGTCCCTCCTCCCCCATGCAATGACAACGATGCAGTGAACAGGAGAGGGTGCCTTCTCATAGCCATGAGGAGATTTGCTGAGTCCTGTTTCTCCCACCTTGCCCCTCCCTCCAGCTTCAAGGCTCAGGGAACCCCAGTTCGTCTGGAAGTCTCCTGCTTGCCCAGGTTTCCTAAATGGACACAGTTCTGGGCTCTGACCTACCACCTTGAGCCCACATCAGATTAGCACTTCAGTGCATGGACAGGGCCAGTCTTTATTCCTCGAGTTACTGAGGTGAGATGCTCTCTTGGCCTGTGCAGAGATGCTGCTCACAGCAAATTATAGCAGAAAGACTCCAAGCTCTGAATCAGCCTGCTTTCCTTACAAAAAGGAAAACAGCCCACATGCTTTCTTGGCTAGAGAGCGTGGGTTCTAAGAGAAGGGCTGATGAAGATGCACCCTGTTCACCATACGAAGGCAGCATTTGCTCCTGCCAGGCTCCCCCATTCTGAGATGCCGGGGTGAAACTCACCTGGTTTCGCTGCCGCCCCATCAGCAGCACACAGAGGACATACAGCACTTCCAGTTTGTACATGATCTCGTGCATAATCTTCATGGACTGGGGCAGCTGGGTCCTGGCAGAAGTGTGAGGCAATCCACTCTCCTCGGAAGCGCCTGGAGGAGGGAACACAGTGGAGGCTGACACAGCCCCAAGAGAGGGGTGAGTCCCAGCCAGTGCGGAAGCATGGTCGATTCTCAAACCTGCTCTGAATAGACTGGAGGTTACAGAGTCATTAGACTGGGCCCGAGCCCAAATCAAAGAAATGAAAGCCACGAAACTCCCTCACACCCAGGAGCCAGGCTGTATTATATATGAGATGGGGCATGGCAAAACTGGCTGGGGAAATGAGCAGGAGCTACTGATTACAAGATCTCAGGACAGGGTCATATAACTCCCAGGACTCCGCATGTGGAACTTCTGGTGGGCTCCCATGAAATAAGAGATCAGACGCCACAAGGAGCCTGCTATGGGGACTCCTCACAGTAGCCCACTCTGCCTCTTCTGGATACAGCGTGCACTTTTATTTTTGCTTTTATCCCTTCCTCTCTTTGTTTGGCCCAAGTTCCCTCTGCAGAGCTCCTTCTTCCCTTACCCCTTTGCCCCTCACTTTTCCAATAAACTTTTGGCACTGTTTTTGGCTTGGCTTGTCCAATTCTTTGTATGAAGCAAGAAGGACCTGGATTACTTTTAATTGATGAGCCATTTCTAAAGAACAACCCGACAATACTTAGAGACTTAGAAAAATGGACTGTGTGGTTCTCTCGTCTCATCAACTTTAATATAAAGTAAAAATAGTCAGAAACATCCAGTGCAATAGCATAATCCACCCAATCCCCCAATACTTCTGCCACCAACCAGACCTTCAGAAAGAGCCCAGACAGACAGATGTCAGACAGCAAATAGGTCACCAAGGCCTCTGAGTCCTTGGCTCTTTTGTCTGGGCTCCATGAGACACACTGAGGAAGGCTGAGAGGAATCCTTTTGAAGACCACCCCCCGTTTTTCAAAAAAGAAACATCTGAAGTTTTACAATGCTTGACTTTCTAAAGAAGTCTGAATTTCACAACTGATAACAGAGATTCAGATGAACATTACAGCATATTTACTCCATCTCATTTTTACTAACAGCAACACATAAGTAATGTGTGTGGGCCACTTGACACACATCAGTGTGCTGAGCTTTAGGTACCTATCTTATTTAATATCCAGTTAAAACAATCATCTGTGGGCCATCCAGCGTATACTCCAGTGTATACATCCAGAATAGACTCCTGGAGTCTACACTTGAAAAGGTAGGAAAACAAGGTAATAAAGACAAATGCCTCTAGAGTTGTGATTTGCTGCCTGTTTGATTCAGGGCAAGTCACTTCCTCAAGAGGCCTTAGACTGTTATGTGCAGCAGAAGACAGCTGGGTTACTGTGAGGCTAGAATGGGAACACAAGTAAAGCCCAGCCCTAGATTCTCAGGAAGCCTCGTTTATCATTAAACCCTATTTATTTATTTATTTATTTGAGACAGGGTCATACTTTGTAGTGCAGGCTGGCCTTGAACTCACTATGTAGCCCAGGCTGGTCTCAAACTTGCAGCAATCCTCCTGTCTCTGCCTCCCCAAGTTCTTGGCCTGCAGGTGTGTTTCCAATCTTATCTGTAAAATTATGATAATGACAACAGTGGCTACCTTCTAAAGTTCCAAAGATGGAAGGATTTAATATATTAAAGGTGCTTAGAACAATCCCTGGCACATAGAAGCATATATGTTAAATAGAAGTAAAAAACTTAACTCTAAGTTTTGCTAATGCTTGCCTATTACTTGTTTATTTTATAAATTAATACATAAAACAAGCATCGTATGTATTAATGGGGTATGATGTGACACACATCTCCCTGATGGCTAATGAGGCTAAACAGTTTTCCAAATGCTTATTTGCCATTTATGTATTCTTTAGAGAAATGTCTATTTGAATTCTTTGTATTCCGAAGTGAGCTGTGTTTTTATTGTCTTCTCTGAGCCCTAGTTTTCTGCACATTCTAGATTTTTTACTAGATATATGGTTTGCAAAAACGTTCTCCCTCTTTCCTAAAATATTCTCCTATTCTATGGGTTGGTCTTTTCACTTTGTTCATGCTGTCCTTTGAAGTATAAAAGCTTTTAATTTTCTTGAAGTTCAATTTATCTTCTATTAATTTGGTTGCTTGTATTTTAGATGTCTATGAAATCACTGCCAAATCTAAGGCCAGAAGATCTAGCCTATGTCTTCTTCTATGGGTTTTATAAGTTCAGCTCTTACACTTGAGCCTTTAATCTTTTTGTTAATTTTTCGTGTATGATGTGAGATACCAGATTCCACTGCACCTTTTTGCATGTGAATATCTAATAGCCTCAGCCCTATATATTGAAAAGACCTATTATTTCCCCCAATTAAGTGGTCTTGGCACCCTGTTGAAAATCAACTGACCATATGTATGAGGATTTATGTCTGAACTCCCCATAATAGTCCATTGATCTGTAAACGTCTAGCTTTTATGCCAGTAGCACTCTTAATTACTGCAAGTTTTCAAATCAGGAACAGTGAATCCTCTTACTTAGTTCTTCTTTTTCAAGATTATTTTGGCTGTCCTGGGTTGCTTGTGTGTTCGCTTTGGCAGCACATATACTAAAATTGGGTTCCTTGCATTTCCATATGAATTTTAGGATCAGCTAGTGCCTTTCTTCAAAGCTGGCTGAGATTTTTAATAGGAATGGCATTGAATCTATTGATTGTATTTGTAGCTCAAAATAGGGAGTACTGATAGCTTAACAATATTAAATCTTCCTATTCAACAACATGGGATATCTTCATATTAATTTAGGTCTTCTTTAATTTCTTTCAATGATATTTTGAAATTTTCATAGTATAAGTTTTATACTTCTTTGATTTATTCCTACTTTATTCTTTTTGATGCTATGGTAAATGAAACTGCTTTCTTATTTTCATTTTTGGTTTCTTAACTTCTACTGTATGCAATACTATTTATTTATGAACATTAATCTTCTATCCTGGAACTTTGTTGATACTGTTTATTGAGAAAAGATGTTACTACATAGTTTAAGATGGTCTTGAACTCAGTATGTAGTCCAGGTTGGCCTCAAACTTTCAGTGATCTTGCTTCAGCCTCCCAGGTGCCGAGATTACAGGCATGGCTGCCACACACAGCTGTATCCTGAAACTCTGAACTTGTTTATTAGTTTTAGTGGTTTTTCAGTGAATTCCTTAGGTTTTTCTACATATAGAATCATGTCATCCAGGTATGATGGCACATGTGTATAATCCCAGGATTTTGGGAGGCTGAGGCCAGAGGATAGTCCAAGCATAGCCTGGGCCATTTAGCAACTTACTGAGACTCTATCTCAAAAAAGAAAAAAAAAATTTAAAAGGCCAGGGATGTACCTCAATACGAACATCTAGATTCAACATTCCAGTAACACACACACACACACACACACACACACACACACACACACACCTTCTTTTTCCCCTTTTGCCTACCTGCCTACCCAGAACCTCTAGTACAATGCTCAATAGAAGCGACATCATACTTGTCTTGTTTGTGATCTGGGGGTGGGGGGTGGCAGCAGCTGGGCACTGTCTTTGCCATTAGGTATGACATTAGCTGTGGGTATCTTATAGATGCCTTTTAAAAGGTCAAGTTCCCTTCTCTTCTGAGTTTTTTGAGTATTTATCATAAAAAGGTGTTGGGTTTTGTACATATTTTTCCTACATCTATCAAAATCATCATTTTATATTACATGAACTGATTTTCAGATATTGAATCAAACTTGCATAAATTTTTTGTTTTTGTTTTTTTTTTTTTTTGAACTACAGCTATGTAGTTCAGGCTGGCCTTGAACTCACTATGTAGCCCAGGCTGGCCTCAAACTCATGGCAATCCTCCTGCTTCAGCCTCCCACATGCTGGGTTTACAGGCGTGCCTCACCATGCCGATGCCACTTGCTTTCAACATGAAGAATTTCCTTTGCTATTTCTCATAAGGTGGCACCACCAATTTCTACATATTCACCTACTAAATTCTCCCAGTCTTTATCTAGAAATATCTTTATTTCACCTTTTTTTCCCCCTTTTGCAGTACTAGGGATTGAACCCAAGAGCACTCTACCACTAAGCTAAATCTCTAGCCTTTTATAATTTTTTATTTTGATACAGAGTCTTGCTAAATTGCTCATGTGGGAATCACCTTGTGATCCTCCCTGTCTCAGCCTCCCAAGCGCTGGGATCACAGCCATGCACCATCACACTCAGCTTCACCTTCATTTTTTGAAAGACAATTTTGCACAATATAATATTTTTGGCTGAGTTTTTTTTCTTCATTTTTTGTTTTTGAGTTGAGAGTATTGCTATGCTGTTCAGTCTGGTCTCAAACTCCTAGACTTAAGTGATCCTCCTGCCTCGGCCTTCTAGGGGCTAGGACTACAAGTGCACACCACCACGCCCAGCTGGGTAAGTATTTTCCTTTCAGCACTCTGAATACATTACCCCACTGCCTTCTGGCCTCCACTATTCCTGATGAAAAGTCAGCCGTTAAGCTTACCAGAACACCCTTAGGCATGACATGCCATTTTTCTCTTGTTACTTTCAAGTTTTTGTCTTTTAGCATTTTTATTATGACATATATCTAGGTATAGACATCATTGAGTTTATCTCACTTAGAGTTCTTTGTGCTTCTCAGATGTATACATGTATTTCATTAAATCTAGGATGTTTTCAGCCATTATTTAAAAAAAAATTTCCCCTTCTTTTATCTTCTTTTGTACATTATTATGCATATTTTGGTGTGCTTAATATTGTTTCATTCTGAGATCCTGTTCATATTTCTTTATTGTTTATCCCCTTTCTTCTTGAGAATGCTTAATTTCTATTGATCTATTCTTTAAGTGTTTTTATTCTTTCTCCTGCCAGTTCAAATCTATTGCTGAGTCCTTCCAGGGAATTTTAAATTTTTGTTATTACATTCTTTAACTCCAGAGCTTCCCTTTAGCTTTTTCTTATATTTTCTATTTTTTAACTATTGTTTTCTATTTAATGAGATACTATCGTCTAAGCATGGTGTTCTTTGTTATTCAACCATACAGTATTTATAATGGATGCTTTGAAATCACTGTTAAATCTAAGACCTCTCACAGGCAATCCCCGATGCCTACTTTTTCTTATGTAAAGGTCATACTTCCCTGCTTGAGTCTCATAATTTTTGTGAAAAACTAGCCATTTAAGATAACTATGAACATTGGTTCTCTTTCCCCTTTTCAGGGATTTTTGTTTATTTATCTGTTTAGTGACTTGGACTATTTTAGTAAAGTCCATTTCTCCAGTAGACTCTTTAATGGTGCATCTCAGGCATGCATACAATGTCCTCTGGATGATATTTGGCAAGGTTTCTGTTAAGCTCTCTGCCTCATCACACCTAGATATTAGGTTCCACTATGTGCTGGCTGAATGCCCTACTACTTTTGATAATGCCATGGGGTATACACTGCTTCAAGGTCTGATCATAAATTCTAGCAAGGTTGTTTTTGAGGATGAGGTTTTTTTCCTGACTTTAGGAGAGCTCTTCTTAGTTGTCTCTTTCCCTGGTTCTCTGATGAACTAGCTGAGCTAGTGTTTAGTTTCTTGTTCTTAAGAAAATCTACCAGTCTCTTTTTACTTGCTTACCACCAAAATCTCCAAAATTTTTGAGAATATCCTTTGGTATGAATCTCCCTGTATTCTATTTTTACCAAATGCCCATCCCTCTAGGCAAAACTTCTGAGCCACTACTCTGAGCAGGGTCGTAGCCTTTAGTTTTCTCAACTTCTAAGTGAGCTGGGGCAGGAGTCACTGAAGCCATGGTACTGCCCAAAGCATCTGGGATAGAGCTTCTACACTATGCATGTAGTACAGAACTGGGCTGAAGAAGGAAGAAGTTAGCCTCTTCATCTTATAGTTGGAAGAGATGAAAAAAGTTGGCTCATCCTTCCCAGTGAGATAGCATGTTTCTTGTATGAAAGCCAATTGCATCTAGGCTTGTACAATCTGACTGCATTCTGCTGGCTAAAGTCCTTTATCAGGAAGCTGGGGCTGAGACTAGGAGTCTACTCACTTACTAGGCTGCCTAGTCACATCAAGAGGACCAGAAAAAGGCAGTGCAGAGTGAGACAAAAGACAAAAGAAACATGTAGAAACTGAGAAAAAGAATTCTCTGGGTTCCTAAGAATTCTCTGGTTAATGGTTCCAGTCTGTTCCTGAGACACAGATGCCTCTAGTTCTGCAACAAAGTCCTCCTCCCTGCAATCAGAGCCCCTAGGATGGGTGCAATGAGGTTTCTGTAACTCACTATCAAGAGTCTTAAAAGTCATAGTCTAGGACTGCCTTAAGGAAAATTCTACTTTGAGAAAAATCTCAAATTAATCCTCCTTGAAAAGGAGGTCAAGAATATCTCCAGGGCCCCAAAAGAGCCCACCACTCAGGGGACCCACCTAAAGTACCTTGATTGTGCTCAGACTCCTCATTTGCCACTCGCATCAGGGCATCTAAAACCAAAGCATTGTCTAACCACGTGTACCACTCCTCCAACTCCTGAAGGAAGCTGGCTGTGCCCGTTGACTCTGACACCTTCCGAGTCGCCAGTTTGCAAAGTCGTTCAACAAAGCCAGGGATGCTGAGAAGGGCCGCTGCCAGGGAGAAAATGAGAGAGGCAAATTTCAAAACAGAGACCAGTAAAATAAGCTCCAAAGCTCTCAACAAATTATGTGATAGGAATGATTCTTACTGTGATATCAGCTAGTTAGGGCTACTCTTCTAAAATGAAATGCTAAGCCAAAGTAAAACAGCAATAAAGAAACAAACTTGGTTTTTAGCAGTGCAGAACAACTAGCTCTCTTTATGTACTGTGGGAATAGAAGTTGAGATAAATTTTATGTCTTAAATTTGTCTCAGTCAACAGGTCCATTTCTGGGAATTTGTCAAAAGAAAATATCCAGTAATATATACAAGAATAAAAACTGCTTAAAGCTATTCATTGATAAGGTTTTTGTAATAGTACACAGGTGGACATACATAATTGTTCATCAATAGCAGACTGATTAAATATGATAAATCCATGATAGAAGACAAAAGACTCTTAAGAATAACACGTTACACAGTGACTCAAAAAGCTGTTTCACTTTACTTGTTAGAGAAAAGAAAACCAAATTATTAAAAAATATTAGTTTAAACTCATTTCCTTCAAAAATTTAAACATTTGCTTCTGTAGAACTATACACCAAAATAAAAAGACAAAAAGTAAAAACAAAACAAAGCTATACCAAAGTATTTACTGTGGCTGTTCCTGAGTAGGAAATAAGTACTCCTTTAAAAAGTACTTATCTGGGCCAGGGATTTAGCTCAGCAGTTCTGCCGCCTGCCTCGGAAACGCAAAGTCCCAAGTTCAATCCCTAGTACCCCCCCAAAATAAAATAAAATAAAAAGTACTTATCTATAGTTTCTGATTTTCCTGTAACAAACATTTACTAGCAGAGAGGGGATATACTTTTTTTTTAAGGTCAAAGAAACTGAGGTAGAATGCTTGCCTAACATGCATGAGGCCCTATGCTCAATTCCCAGCACCAGAACCAAAAATAAAACAAAACCTGAATTTATTCAACTCCTATTTCAATTAACCTCATTTCTTTGTTTGTTTGGTTGGTTGGTCTTTTGTGGGGGTTTTTGGTACCGGGAATTGAACTCAGGTCCTTGCGCTTGCGCAGCAGGCGGCGAAACCCCTGAGCTAAATCCCCGGCCCTCCACTAACCTCATTTCACTCACAGTGAGGAAGATGTAAATTCTGATCAGCATAAGCGAACAAAGTAAACTTTGGTGGCTCCAAAGAAATACTGGAGATACGGCTCCAGTCTTGGAGCCATCATTTAATCTTTAAAATGAGTCTGGCGCCCGTCCACCCACCGCCCGGGGCACAACTCCTGAGCCCTCCTGCTCAGGCAGGGGAGCCCTGGGCACCTAGAGACAACCCAGCAGACACGAGAGGCAAGCAGCAAGCTCCGGTCTGGGCGCCCAGTGGCCAGCGGCTCAGGGCTGCCTGGGAGACGAGGTGCAGGCAGGAGCCGCCTCCTGCTCCTCGCCTTCCTCGCGCTCTGGTGCCCCAGGCCGGCCCGGAGGTGGCTCTGCTCCTTGCTCCAAGCCCCTTGCCCGCCTCTAGATGCTGTTCTCATCACGAGTGGAAATGATGTAGACAGAGGAGGCCAAGAAAAAGAAGTAAAGAGGAGAGTGTCCTGGCAACGCTGGGGACCTCAGGGACCATCCTGAACCTAATCATTATCACCTTTGTCTACACGGAAACCGCTCCGTGATAGGCCCAGGGAGGCCTTGGGGCGGCCACGAGGCAGGAATACTCTGTGTCCACAGATCGGTGCCCAGACGCTGAGAGAACCAGCAGGCTCGGCCTACACACAGTGCTCCCTCAGTGCACCTTCCACCTTCATAAAAAGTTACAAAACAAACCGATCCTGCTTCGAAGAGCAGACACTAAAGCACAATGAATCCAATAAAACTCGTTCACGTTGCCATGAGGAACTCCGAGATTTGGGTAGGGGCCCCTGAAGAACGCTTAGAAGTGCAACCCTTGGTACCAGTGGAGAGGATGGGTGCAGAAACTCCTCATCCCAGGTCGCGGAGGGCACCCCATGATCTAGATGACACCTCGTCTTTGGGATGACCGGCGGGCGCAACTAAGCTGGACATCTGTGGGAGGAGCCTCCCTCTTCAACAAATGAGCGGTTTCGTGGAAAAGCACGGGGCGGTCCGTGGATGGGCACCCAGCCACCAGTGTCTATTTGGTGCCAGGGAGGTAACTTATTTTTCAGTGGCTTGACATATCTGTTTATATATCAAGGTTTATAAAATATATATTTTTAATAAATGTGCTCTATTTTTTACCATGAATCAAATATTTGGAGTGGCACTTCCAGATCCATAGCGCTTTCCTTGATTTTGCCCCCGCTTCTCAACTAGAGTTCTTTTGTGTAGCATTATAGTCCTCTCATGTGGAATCTCACCTTTGTTCTCCTGCATTCCCTCTGCTCCCCTCCCCTGCCCCTTTTCCCTCTCTGTGGTCTGGAATACTTTTTTCTGTAACCCCAGCCATGGTCTTGGCTGGTGCATGTTTTAAGACTGTTGAGTGGCCTTTTGTTGCTATATTGGAGATATAAAATGATCTCAGGCTTGCAGACCTTAGAGGCCCCCAGGGCTGCATGATAGATCAGCTTTTAAAAAATTTCAGGACGACCTTTGAGGAAGAAAGGTTTGGCAGTATCTGCAGATTAACAACTGGACATTCCGTGTTACTGGCAGCATTATTATTTCATTCCTGTAGCCATTCATTTACCAGATTTCTATTTTAGTGACTGTGAAGGATAGCTCAGTTTCAGGTGCATAATTACTTCCTTAGCAAAGTGCCTGGGATCCTCTTTGCAGATCAGTGGGTTGTGAATGACACAAGCTAGCAGTTCAGGCTGTGGGGACCCCTGTGAGAGGTGACTTGTCAGGGCACTGGAAGGGGATTTACTGATCACCCTAAAGGATCACTGTGCTTTTTAATGTTCCAGGTTTCCCCCCACATGCAGCTGCTTCTGCTCTGGCAGGGGTGGTTGAATACAGATTTCCCTTGTTCTCCTGGCTCCCTGAACAGCCCTTGCCTGGCTGCAGTGGCAAAACAGAAGTCAGTATTCCACCTGACAGTGAAAGCAGCAACCTGCCAGGTTGCATTCACATGACTCTGAGGTCTCTCCCTTCTTCCTGAAGTTCCATCATTAGAGAGCCATTTCTTGGGTTCAACTAAGGGACCAGGCTCTTTTATAAAGCAACTGCCCCTGAGCACCTGGCTCTGACACTGATTCATCGGATATATTTTCTTCCTCCGGAAGAAGGAAGCTAAGATGTATTTAGGGTATACTGTATGGTAGGCACTCTATATACACAAATCCTCATAGTGGCCCTGATGGGAGTCTTTCCCTCTTGTCATCGTAGAAGAAAGGAGGGCTCAGAGAGGTCAGGAAGTTCCCTGAGGTCACATGGCTCCTAGTGAAGTCAGGACTCCAACCCTGACCAGAATCCTCAGCCCAGTGGGGACCTAGATGTTGCTGAGGAGGAGAGGAAATGGAGGGGAGGAGGTGGCAGGGAAGGGGTCAGCACACGAACACAAAGCCAATCGTGTTGCTGGGGTCAGCTCTGCACCTCCTACCCCATGTTGGAAGCCAGCCTCGGGGACTCCTGGGACACTGGCAGAATGTCATACAAATAAGGAAGAGGGACAAGTGGAGGCTGGTTAGCTGTCAGTGAGGGTGTCAGAGAGGAACTTCCACCGGGCTGTGTGATTCTGGAAACCCTATCAAATTCTGAACAGTGAACAGTCAACAATAAAGGTGCAATGAAAAAAAAAACCCTAAAAATAAAATAAAATAAAATGAGGCCAATGCCTGAATATATTTGCTTATATATGCATTAAATCTCCCTGGAAGAATAGAAAAGAAGCCAACAGCAGTGGTTGCCACAGGATACAGCCCAAATGTCCCTCAAACTGAACAAAAGGAACCAGGACCCTGGGAACAAGAAAGAAACAGAAACTTCAAGAAACACCTTTTGAATCTGTAGATTTTTCTGAACCATGTAAATGTATCACATTATCAAAAATTAATAAACAAGTATTTCATAATATCAAGGTACTTTATTAATTCTTTCAGTATAATAATTGTATTAGAGTAACATTTTTCAAATCTGCCTAGTACACAGGCCTGTACTGTAGTCCCAGATACTTGGGAGGTTGAAGAGAGATCTGTGAGCTCACAAGTTTGAGGTCAGCCTGGGTAACATAGTGAGACTCCACCTCAAAAAAAAAAAAGAGGTCATCTTGTAGAAACATTAAAATACATAATGCCTGGGTTTATGCCAAGATAATCCATAAGGACTGGGGTGCAGCTCAGCGACAGAGCATGTATCTAGCATGTGCAAGACTCTTAAGTCCAAGGGGCCAGGGATTTAGCTCAGTGGTTCTGCCGCCTGCCTTGCAAGTGCAAGGTACTGAGTTCGATCCCTGGTACCAAAGAAAAAGAAAGAAAAAAGAAAAACCCAAAGTGAAGCAGGGAGTAGTGAAGGGAAATAGAGAAAACAAGAAAGATCATCAGTTCACAATTCTGAAGCTGAGTGACAGGTACCTGAGGATCATTATAGTGTTTGGTCTACTTTTATATGTCTGATGTTTCCCATAATGAAATACTTTTAAATAATATTTAAAAGAATACATTAAACAAAATTCTTTAGAAATAAAATAAGTTATTTTATTAGCTATTACTACTAATAACAATTACTATACAAATTAGGAGGATTATATTGCAGTCATATAATTCAATGCCCACTACCAAGTTTGGAAAATAATCTTAGTCCTTTTTCTACCCTCTATAAAATGATTTTTTTATCTCTTCAAAAAATTAAAACTAAAAAAAAAAAAAAATTAAAGCTAAACTGAGGTTCCTCAAAAACTTAAACATAAAGTTAAGCATGATGCCGCATACCTGTCATCCTAGCACTCAGGAGGCTGAAGTAGGAGGATTGCCTTGAGTTCAAGGCCAGCCTGGGCTACATAGTGAGTTCAAGACCAACCTAAACTACATAGTGAGATCTTGTCTCAAAAAACCAGAAACCGGGCCGGGGATTTAGCTCAGTGGTTTCGCCACCCGCTGAGCAAGCGCAAGGACCCAAGTTTGATCCCTGGTACAAAAAAAACCCCCCAAAAAACCCCCCAGAAACTAAACCAAAACAAACTTAAACATAAAATTACTATATGACTTAGCAATTCCACTCCTTGGTATATACCCAAAATACCTGAAAACAGGTGCTCAAACACACATATACACATGTTCATCAGCAGCACCTCTGACAATAGCCTGAAGACGGAAACGGCCCAGATGTCTATTGACAGATCAATGGCTGAACAAACAGTGAATATTATGAATATTACTTAGCTGTAAAAAAACCGAAGTACTGACATGCCACGATGTGAACAAACCTTGAAAATGTTATGCCAAATGAACAAAAGGCCTCATTTCAATTTTTGTGGAACTGGGGATTGAGCCATAGCACTCATACTGAGCTACATCCCCAAGCCTTTTCTATTTTGAGACAGGGGCTCACTAAGTCACTAAGCTGCCCAGGTAGGGCTTGAACTTGAGATCTCTCTGTCTCAGTCTCTCAGAGTGCTGGGATACATGATTCCTTTTATATTCAGATCCAGAATAGAGGGAAAGCAGAATGGTGGTTGCAGAGGTTGGGGAAGGGGTAATGAGGAGCAGCTGCTTGATGTGTATGAGCTTCTTCTTGGAGTGATGAAGGCGTCATGGAACTAGACAGAGAGGGTAGTTGCACAACAGATAAATGTACTAAATGCTACTCAACAAAACTGCTTACTTTAAAATGGTTTATTTTATGTTATGGGGCCATTATCTCAAATCATTTATACTGAGATAGCTTTTTTTCCCCTTGTAAGTTTGGTAAATATCAAGAATTATGAAAATGGCCTGTACTGGGAAGGAGGCAGAGACAACAAAAGGGGAAGACTGTCCAGTAATTTCTTTGGAGGGTTAATTTGTCAACGTCTATCAAAGTTTAAAAATACCTGGCACACCATACTCTATTACATAAGATTGGTATATGTAGGAACAAAGACTTGAAATAAACCAAATTTCTATCAGTAGGGTGTTGGTTACATGAATTATGCTATGCTCATATAACAGAATACTATACAGTTGTAAGAGGGAATCACATAATTTTATATGTGACAGAATGCTTTGCAAGATAAATTTAAATCAAGGCAGAGTGATGCCTATCTTATATCATTAGCTGAACAAGAAAGGGATGAATCTCCACCTCCTTCCTGTACTGCATACAGGGCATGTGCAGAAGCTCTGGAAGGAGGCTGTTGACAGGTCCCCCAGGGAGAGGAACAGACTTTCTACCGCACACCTGCTGCTCCTTTTGTAGTGTTTGGATTTTGTTTTTACTTTTTCTAAAAATAAATAAAACATCTGAACTGCACATGAACATCTTCATCTAGCTGGCTTTTTATTGTTAGACCTCTTTTCTCCAGCACACAGAGCTCCAGCTTCTTTACCTCTTCCTTCCCCATTCCTGCACAAGGCACACACTCCTCCAGACATGACCTGCTCGGCATGCAGGGACATGAGACTCTGACTTTTTTTTTGGTACTGGGGATCGAACTCAGAACCTAGCACTTTTGAGGCAGGCGCCGGAACCACTGAGCTAAATCCCCGGCCCCAGACTCCAACTTCTTAGCCCAGAGATTCCTGAGAGTTTGTGAGTCACTGATCTCTTGAAACGCTGAGGAAAGCTACAGGCCCTCCTCCCAGAAAATCACTGGCTGAATTACACGCATCAGTGTGTATACACTTAGGGGCCCACACCCAGGTACTACACAGTCCTTATCATTCTCAGCTTTTTTTTTTTTTTTTACAAACATAGACTTTATTAAATGCTGCTCAATCCCCCAATGAAGATCTTTCATTACAAAACAGTTTCCACCCAACTGCAAGTTAAGAGATTGGAATGGTACTCTTATAAGAAAAGATGTGATTCTCAGCTTTACTAGTAGCTGTGACAGCTTGGTTAGTACTAAACTGACAGTTGGTTGATATTAAACCGACTGACAGACCTCTTCTCTCCTCTCATTTGTTTCCATTGGCAGGTGAAGCCCTGCTTCCACTTCTGTGTGTTGCATAAGTCAGTACTCCTTGGCTAAGTGTCATCGTTAAGTTGGTAATTAGTGGACTTATGGTTCCATCTGTAACTAAAATCTGGAATATTTGTTCCACAGAAGGAATAATTTGTTTCCATATGAATCAACAGAAGGAACAAATAGTAGTTTGAAGAATCTCAAAAAGGGCTTGATTGTATTTATTATCTGAGCTCCAGGAAATAGCATAAAACTTTTCTGTGCAAGAAACCTAGCTCACATGCTTTTTCTGCATCTATTGAGATGATCAAGTGATTTCTGTCCTTGGCTCTGGTAATATGGTGAATTACATTTATTGATTTGCGTATGTTGAACCATCCCTGCATCCCTGAGATGAATCTTACTTGGTCGTGGTGTATAATCCTGATGATTTGCTGTATTCTGTTCACCAGTTATCTTATTGAGGACTTTTGCATCTGTGTTCATTAGGGAGATTGGCCTGTAGTTCTTTTTGTTTGGATCCTACTCTGGTGTTGGTAGCAGGGTAATGCTTGCTTCCAGGAATGAATTTGGGAGTACTGCTTCTCCTTCAATTTCATTAAAGGGTTTGAGGAGTAGCAGCATTAGGTCTTCTCTAAATGTCTTATAGAATTCAGCAGTGAATTCATCAGAACCTGGGCTTTTCTTTGTTGGTAGGTTTTAAATTATCTCTCAATTTCACTGATTGTTACTGTGTTAATTTAGAATTTTTATATCTTGATTCAGTTTGGTAATTCATATGTATCTAGGAATCTGTCCATTTCTTCTGTATCTTCCATCTTATTAGAATACAGAGTCTTGAAGTGGGTATTGATGATCTTCTGGATTTCTGCAGGATCTGTTGTGATTTCACCTTTTTCATTCCTAACTGCATGGATCTGAGTCTTTTCTTTCCTTCTTTTGATAAAGTTGGCTAAGGGTTTACCAATTTTATTTAATCTTTCAAAGAACCAACTCTTCAATTCACTGCATTGTTTTCTTAGTCTCTATTGCATTAATTTCTGCTCTAATCTTTATAATAATTTCCTCCCTCATATGACCTTTCGGCTTGACTTGTTCTTTTTTTCCTAGAAATTTGAGGTTCAACATAGGTCGTTTATTTGACCTCGCTGTTTTCCGGATGTGACTGTTCACCGCTAAAAATCACTCTTGCAAGACTGCTTTCATTGCATCCCATAAGTTCCAGCATGTTGTATCACCATTGTCATTTAATTGTAGGAACTATCTAATTTCTTCTTTAATTTCATCTGTGACCTATTGGTTATTCAGGAGGGTTTTGTTTTGTTTTGTTTGCGGTACCAGGGATCGAACTCAGGACCTTGCACTTGCAAGGCAGGCAACAGCGCCACTGAGTTAAATCCCTGGCCCCCAGGAGGATTTCATTTAATTTCCATGTGTTTACTAAGTTTTTATGGTTTCTTTTGTCACTGATTTCGAATTTCATTGCATTATGGTCTGATAATATGCATGCAATAGTTTCAATTCGTTTGCATTTACTTAAGCATGTTCCATGAGCTAGTATGCGGTCTATTTTGGAGAACATCCCATGCACAGCTGAGAAGAATTTGTATTCTGATGATGTGGGATGGAACACTCTGTAGATATCTACTTAGTCCATCTGTTCACAGGTTTGGTTCAATTCCACTATTTCTTTGTTGATTTTTTGTCTAGCTGATCTGTCTATTTATGGCAGTGGGGCATTGAGGTCCCCCATTACAACTGTGTTAATGCTTATTTGATTTTCATGTCTGTTACAACACCCACTCATAATAAAAACCCTACAGAAAATAGGAATAGATGGTCTTCATCTCAATCTGATAAAAGCCATCTATGACAAACCAACAGGCATCAGGAACAAGACAAGGATGTCCACTATCATCACTCCTATTCAGTATAGTTCTGGAAACATTAGCCAGAGCAATTAGACAAGAGAAAGGAATAAAAGGAATAAGGACAGGAAAGGAAGAAGTTAAACTATCATTATTTGCAGATGACATGATATTCTACATAGAAGACCCCAAAACTCCACCAAAAGACTGAGATTTGATAACCAAACTCAGCAGTATAGCTGGATACAAAGTCAACATGTGAAAATCAATAGCATTCCTGTACACAAATAATAAACTTAGTGAGAGAGAAATTAGGGAAACCACACCTATCACAATAGCATCAAAAAAAATGAGATACTTAGGAATTAATCTAACAAAGGAAGTAAAAGATCTTTACAGTGAAAACAACAGTCCTCTGAGAAAGGACATTGAAAGGATATCAGAAAATGGAAAGAAGAAGTAGGGGAAGTGGGAGGGGAAGGGGAAAGGAAAGAAGGGAAAATAAAAATATTAGAAAAGGAAAAACATGGAAACAAAGTCTTTGTAAAAAGGGAAGGGTAGAGGGGGTGAAGGGAGGGCAGGGGAATGGGAAAAAAATAAGAACCAAGATACATCATTTAAAGGTACAAGATCCCAGCGATGAATGTAACTGTATTGTATACCTAAAATGTACCAATAACTTAATGGAAAAAAAAAGAAAAGAAACATTATGGGGCACCACGATCAGAAGGAATTAATGCCCACCTCATAAGACTGGACTTGTTGAGGGTTTTACAAAGTGAAGCCAACCGCATGCTTGGTCTTTTGCATGTGTCTGTTTCCCTTTCCACTTCTACACTATTATGATTCAGTCAAGAGGCCCATTTGGACTTTCCTGCCACTAGAATCATAAGCCAATAAAAATATCTCTTTTTAAAAGAAAAAAAAAAAAAGAAAATGGAAAGATATCCCTTGCTTGTGGGTAGGAAGAACCAACATAGTAAAAAATGACCATAGTCTCAAAATTGTTATACAGATTTAATGTGATCCCAATCAAAATACCAATAGCATACCTCACAGTATTAGAGAAAACAATCCTAAAATTCACTTGCAACCAGAAGAGACCTAGAATTGCAAAACAATTCTGGGCAACAAAGGGACAACAGGGGACATCACAATCCCTGACCTGAAATTATACTACAGAGCTACTGTGATAAAAAGTGTGGTACTGGCAAAAACAAAACAAAACAAAACACCCAGACCCAAGGATCAATAGAACAGAATAGAAGATGCAGAAACATCTCTAAACACACTCGGCCACCTGATCTTTGACAAAGGGGCCAAACACCTTCACTGAAAGAAAGACAGCCTCTTTAATAAATGGTGCTAGAAAATTTGCCTTTCCACATGCCCAAGACACAAACTAGACCCATGACTCTCACTGTGCACTAAACTAAAATCAAAATGGATCAAAGATCTAAATATTAAAACAGAAACACTTAATCTGCTGGAAGAGAGGATAGGTGGAACTCTTCAAGACATAGGTGTAGGCAAAGACTTTATGAAAAAAGCCCCAATTGCATGGGGTTTATTACAGAGAATTCTATTACAAAGAATCAACAGCTGGGATCTCATCTTATTAAAAAGCTTTTGCACAGCAAAAGAAATCATCAACAGAGTAAAGAGATAATCAATAGAGTGGGAAAAAATTTGTGCCAGCTGTTCCTCAGACAAAAGACTGATATCTAGAATATATAAAAAATTGAAAAAAATCACCTCCCCCAATTTAAAGACCCAATCCGAAAAATGGGCATCTGAAATGAATACACACTTCTCAGATGAAGAGGTACAAATGGCAAATAAATATATAAATAAATGTTCGACATCACTGGTCATTTGAGAGATGCAAATTAAAACAACACTGAGATTCCATCTCACACCAGACAGAATATGGCTATTATCAAGAAATCAACTAATAACAAATGCTGACAGGGCTGTGGGGAAAAAAGAACCCTTCTCCACTGTTGGTGGGAGTGTGGACTGGTGCAACCACTGTGGAAATCAGTGCGGAGATTTCTCAAAAAACTAAAACTAGAGGTTCCATTTGACCTAGGTATTTCCCTGCTGGGTATCTTCCCAAAATAATTTAAAGCACCCTACCACAGTGATATATGTGCACACATGTTTATAGCAGTACAATTTGTAATAGCTAAATCTTGGAAACTGCCCAAATATCCATCAACTGATGAATGGATAAGGAAGCTATAGTTTGTTTTTTTGTTTGTTTGTTTGTTTTTTTTTTTTAACCAGGGATTGAACTTGTGTCCTTGTGTTTGCACAGCAGGCTGCGAAACCACTGAGCTAAATCCCCAGCCTGAAGCTATAGTTTTTTTATAAAATGGAGTACTACTCTGCCATAAAGAAGGATGAGCTTCAGACATTTATAGCTAAATAGACGGACTCTGAAACCATACTCTTAAGTGCAATAAATCCGACACACATGTTTACATATCACATTGTTTCTCTGGTGTGAGAAACCAAAAGTGGAAATAAGGACTAAAATGTCTAACAGTTACTGGGAAATGGGAAGAAAATATTCAAATGGGAAAGGGAACAAGAGAGGAGGGAGGGAGGAAGGAAGGGACAAGAAAAAAAAAGTGAAAATAGAAGGAAAAATGGAAACAAAGTTTCTGTACATAGGAAGGGGAGGGGATAAAATAAAAATAAAAATATGCATTTTTAAGGCTTAATACACTGAGAACTTCCCAAAAGTTGTAAGACGGGGAAGAAAATCTGATACCAACCAAGGAAGCGCTTTCTCCATAGATACAGGAGAAAAAGCAACCCTGGAGGGAGAACCACTCTTCTGGAGCTCACAGAGCCCACATACTTATGTTTTAACATAGGACATGTAAAATTATATTCCTTCATACCTACAAAGCACAGTTAGGGTGGCCTGGCCGTTAACAGAGTTAATGGAGGAGCATTCAGGATTGTGAAGGGAGGCTGCTGCAGGGAACTCACAACTCTGCAGAGCCAGCATAGGTTCCACATACCAGCCAACTGCTCTTCAGGGCAGCATGAAGGCTGCCTTGGAATGGACACAGCTTTCTACTGCGTTTTTATTGCTTTACCATTTTTGTTGTTGTTAACTCCAAGGAACAAAATGATATGTGTCTGTATCAACAATTTGATTTCTGAATTTCTAGCTGTTAATATTCAAGAACTAGCTTTTGTATCAGGTATGGTAAGACATGCCTGTAATCCCAGTACTCAGGAAGCTGAGGCAGGAGGATCACCAAGCCATGAGTTTGAGGGGCTATGTACTGAGTTCAAGGATAGCCTGACCTACATAGAGAGACTCTGTCTCAAAAAATCAAAAAATAAAGTGCTTGCTTTGGCAGCACATATACTAAAACCAAAAAATAAGTAAAACAAAACAAGAAAACTATCTTTTGAAATACATAAATGTTTCAGTTCAAAAATGAATCACCTAGGGCCGGGGATTTAGCTCAGTGGTTTTGCCGCCTGCTGCGCAAGCGCAAGGACCAGCGTTCAATCCCCGGTACCAAAAAAAAAAAATGAATCATCTAAAATCTTATGGCTGAAAAGACTTCTAGACTTAATTGACAGATTCAGTAGAGTAGCTGGATACACGATCAACACTCAAAAGACAATAGCTTTCTTGTACACAAATAACAGACTCACTGAGAGAGAAATTAGGGAAACAATTCCTTTTATAGTAGCATCCAAAAACATGAAATATCTAGGAATGAAGCTGACAAAGGAAGCAAAAGACCTCTACACTGAAAACTATAGCACTCTGATAAAAGAGATCGAAGAGGATACAAGAAAATGGAAAGACATCCCTTGTTCCTGGGTAGGAAGAACCAATATAGTGAAAATGGCCATACTTCCAAAACTGCTATACAGATTTAATGCAGTGCCGATTAAAATTCCAACAATATATTTCGCAGAACTAGAGAAAACAATCCAAAAATTCATTTGGAGCCAGAAGAGAACTAGAATAGCAAAAGAAATTCTAGGTAACACAGACATGGCAGGGGTATCACAATCTTCAACTTGAAACTATACTACAGAGCTACTGTGATAAAAACAGCATGGTACTGGCAAAGAAACAGACCCGAGGATCAGTGGAATAGATTAAAAAATGCATAAACAACTCCAGACATACTCAGCCACCTCATCTTTGACAAAGGTGCCAACCACCCTCATTGGAGGAAATATAGCCTATTTAATAAATGGTGTTGGAAAAACTGGATTTCAACCTCCCAAAGATTAAAACTAGACCCATATCTATCACCATGCACTAAACTAAGATCAAAGTGGATTAAAGATCTAAATATTAAAACAGAAGCACTAAACTTGCTAGAAGATAAGTTACGTAGAACTCTTGAAGACATTGGCATAGGAAAAGACTTCATGAACAAAACCTCAGTAGCATGAGAACTAGCATAAAGAATCAACAATGGCGATCTCATCTTATTAAAAAGCTTCTGCACTGCAAGAGAAACCACCAACAGAGCTAAGAGACAACCTACAATGTGGGAAAAATTTTTAGCAGCTGT